>QVOA01000999.1:0-43103 GCA_014825685.1 Pseudomyrmex cubaensis
GGGGGGGGGGGGGGGGGAGTACGATCTGCTTTTGACCCGTCGCGCGCTGTACAGAGGGATGAATGCGTCGGAGGTGGTGGATAGGTGGCATCGGGAATCGGAAAGAGATTTAGTACGGGGTTTCATGCTGAAGGATGGAACGAAGCGAATTCAGAAGAGAGATAGACGTGCAATTATTACGAAGATTGCGAGGGACTGCGCGCGCGCGCGCGCGTTCCTCTTTCCATCCGCTTTGTTTTTGTCTCTCGTTCTTTGTCGCTTTTTTATTTTCACGTAGTCACGTGTCTGCGACGAAACGAAATCGGAAATTGATATATTTTTATGCGGTTATATTTACCGTTGAACACATCCCGCACACACACACACGATGGGGGGACGTTAAACAAATGCGCTCGAAAGTAGCTGTGCGGAAAAGAGATTACCACACCGTTTCGTTCATTCAAGTGACAACACGCGTACGTAAGACACGATGTTTTGAGCGGAGGTTGTCCAATAGTTGTCTGATTGAGCGTTAAATAGGCGCTCAATTGAGTATAGAGCGAGCAGCAGCAAACAGTCGGGCCTTGATAGAGCGAGCCATTGGACCAGAAAAAAGGGAGCGTTTGTCCGACGACGGTGACGGTTTTTCCGCGCCAATAACGGAAATAAGTTTACACGCTTCCGACGTGTGTTACACTCCGTTCGTCAATTACGCCGTAATCTATAAATGCGTATCGCGCGATATCTTGAGTTATTATTTTCTGAAAAACTGTGTAGCGGCGAATATCGGTCAAAGTCTATATCGCTCGCGTGTCACGGAGCCAAACTCGAAACAATGATCCATCGAGAAAACAAAATCGATCGAGCCTATACAGCCGCGTGGCACTCGATATTTTGTGAAACGTTTTCTAGCGAGATAGAAGGATGAGAGAGGGGGGGGGGATATATAGGAGAGGCGGATTCGCTGGTGATGCAGCACCTTGCGCATTCGACGACGATCGAAGGCGCTTATTAAGGCCAAGTGTCATCCCGGACGATGCCATTTCGGTCTGCGACGTGTTTCTTTCTCCTCCAGGTGTCGGCTTCTTTCGCCGCCTTTGCTATCTCTCGCCGAGGAGACCTCTTTGGAATTTAATAATCTCGCGGAGCGAACACAAAAAAAAAAGAAAAACCCAAGACCGTCTTCTCCAATCGAAGACGCGGCGGTAGGTGTGGTTCTAGGCGTCGCTATTAATCACGTTTACTATCTCTTTTGTTTTATCATTTATTTATTTATGTTTTTTTTATTATCTATTTTTGCTTTCATTATCTATTTTGCGTTGAATTATTGCACTTAGAGCGACGACGTTTCGTCGTATTAAATTGAAACGTTCGCAAAGTGTCACACGAGCGTTACATCACGCGAGTCGCGCTTAACTCTCGCTGCAGCAGTAGCCGACGTGCATTAATTCATACGGACACTTACGAGACTTCCTCTTTCCGTGCCGGAGATCGCACGCACACGATTAGAAGTGGCAAGAATGCAGTTTCATTCCTCTACGTTGATTTACATGAGAATATTTCGCGCGTATACATGTATAGCTTTCTACCAAGTTGTTCTGACAAATTGCGTATGCACTTATAGTGATCCCTCTCTCTCTCTTTCTCTCTGCGAGATAATAAACAGGAAATCTCTCTCTCTCTCTCTTTCTCTCACCTGACTTTATTAGCGCGATGAAATGTGCGCGCCTGCTAAAAGTCGTACTTGGAATTTATTAACTTCGCCGCGAGACGATAAGAGAAGAAGAAAGACACGCGCGCTTTTCATTCGAGTTATATCTTTCTGCGTTTTCTTCTTCACGAGTGCCAATTTGTTCGGCACTTTTGCCTATGCCACTCTCGAGTCCTTTCTTTCGCGCTGTCTTTACGGTCTTTCCTTTTTGAATGGTAAATTTGCGGCGCCAGGAAACACAAACGAGATCTCTGATATAATTGAGAGATTTTAGAAGAGGGAAAAAGAACAAGCGTGTGTCCAACACAGAGATGCGCTTCCTTAGACATATATATTTCTCAGAATAATTTTGAGAAGAGAACTGTACGTAAAGAATGTTATTATAATTTTTGTTTTTTTTTTTTTTTACACGCGACGTGAGATTCTACAGATTGCAAAACCTTCTTTCTGGTCTCCACTGACTCGCTCTATCAAGATCCCAACTCGCTCAATATGCACATTATACAGTTGTCATGCAAATGTCTACGAAAAAATTGTTGTTGCCGAACTAACAGAATATTTATGAGACATTTCAAAGTTCGCACGTCGTTCTCACGGAAACGCTTGTGCAAATTTACGCCGGCATTGCGACGATTGTTGTGCCAAAATTATTTTTACCGCAGTTTTGTGCCCGGCTCCCCATCGCCGCAGAAGGCGCGTCGAACGGTTCATTAAGTGCGTAACAGAGGAAATCCAGACAGAGGCCGAATCGGCCGCTGCCCGAATGGGGCCGCTGCGGCTTTTGAATTTGGTTTCACGCCCAACAGATCATGTCCAAATTATATTACGGTGAAATTTCTCGCGAAGTTACCGGCCGTAATTGCTATTCTCGTCAGTGCGCACATACGGTACAGCACTATACACACACGGTACGGCGCCTATACACGGTGTATCCTGCATTAATACCGCGCGGTTTTTGCGCGCGGACAAATTTGCATTTGTCGCTGGTGTATTTTATATACATTCTCCCGGCAAACACCGTGTGTTTTGTGAAATTCGCATTCTTGCGTCCGAGAATTGGAATTTTTATCGTTGTTCTTCTCGCTGTTACTTTTATTTTGTGTTCATGTGTGTGTGTGTCACTCGATCTTCGTTCTCGTCGCACTCAATCGGAACCGAATGTTATTGAAGATTCGCGACTTGTCGTCGCGTCCGCTCGACATTAATTTTGTTCGATTGCGGAATAACGTCCGGCCAATTGCTCGAAATACTTTGAAGCGCGTCCTCACGATGGAATTATGTATATATATATGTATATAATTCCATCTACGACAACATTCAAAGAGAAAGAGACATCAAACACTAATTACAGCCGTTACCAAGCTTTCGCGCTGAGAGAGAAAGAGCGAGAGAGAGAGAGAGATGAGAATTTGTTTTCTCGGCAAACCAAGAGACACGAGAGACTCCTCGGAGATGGAATAAACAAGATCAGCGCGCGGAGCGCTCTGATTCGCGCGCGGCTTTTCGTAACACGCACTTAATTACTTCAACGAACGTCTAATTACATTTTACTATTATCGTTCGCAAATCTCACGGAACGATGAATAACTTTATTTAAGTGTCTCTCTTCAATTGAATCCATGTCTCTTGTAAAATTCTCGCGTCTCTTCCCAGCGCGTTTTCAACGTCGAAGATTGAGAAAGCGAAATATTCCCTCGGACCGACGCGCGGCCGGCGGAAACGACGTTTTCCCTTGGTCATAGTCAACAATTTGCGGTTCATTCCCGAGATACGTGATTCGCATATAAAAATCAAAACGCGCATGCACTCTCACGGCACACTGCGCGTCTCTCCTTCCTTTGTCGTCGGCTATATGTGTTCGTTCAAAGAACGGTAGAAAAATAATCCAACTAAATATGGAATAGAGAATGAGCCCCGCTGTAAGAGGAAGATATAACGGCGTCACGAACAGAGAGATAATGAAAAAAAAAAAAAAAAAAAAAAAAAAAATTAACGAGACAACTCTGTAAAAACGCGCAAAACGCAACGCAATTATTATTTTATCAAAGTTTTGTCAGAGCAATCTTAAAATCAAAGTTCTCCGCGAAAATCAGTTTCTTCTTCGAATGACGTAACGTTTAAGTGTGTCGCGTAAAGTTCAACAAACGCGATAAGTACGAAGTCTCTCTCGTTCTGCGCGCGCTGCCCGTTATTCTTAATTCCTTCTATTATAAACTTCCCTTTTGCTCAATATTTATGGTAGCGGGAGAAAGGCTCGGATATGATTTATGCGCAAAGAGGGCGGTTTACCACAATCGCAATCGCGATGAGGGACGAGGGCACGCCTTTTCGAAGGGTTTTGTCGAACTGCGCGAAGGGAAAATGGATTCTTTTTGCGCAACCACCGTTGTTCTTTTGGAGGGGAAACTGCCGATATTTCCCTAATTTCACGCTTAACATGCAAAGAAATTGCGCTCTTCCCATATCGAACTGTCTTTTTTTTTTTTTTTTTTTTTTTTTTTTTTTTTTTGCAGCGCGTCTCAAGTGTGCACTCGACAAGCATCTTCTCTACGCGAAAGTATTTGACGTCTGAATCGTGGCACAATCGACAAGGCGGCGAATCTATGAAAAATATTGGTCAAAAATGTGGAACAACATTTTTGTACGAGATTTCGATTTTTCGAGAAAAATCATTTTTAAGAAATGCATGCGAAATCTTTGTCTGCTTCTTGATTTATTTTTATTTCTTGATTTTTTTTTTTTACGTGAAATCATCTTCTCGTCGGATGTACGACTTTCAAGCGCGCTCCGCATGCTCTTTGAGGAATATGTAAAATTTCTCGAAAGGGATAAAATACACGTGTAATAAATGTCGATGTTAATATCTCATTAACGTCCAATTAATATCTCATTAACGTCCAATTTCTTTCAGATAATTTTATTTTTTAAATGTCTTCCAACATCTCGGTTTTCTTCACCGCTTCAAAGCTTGTATCCGGCTTGTTGAATTATCGGACGAATATCTTTACTCGTAGCTATTGGGGGGAGGGTGTGAAGGAATCGGGCTTAAATAGTAAAAATTACGTTGATGAAAAAATTAGAACCACTTATACTGAAAACTCTCTGACGTTTTCGCGGAAATTGACTTTATTGCTGCGAGACAGATTTGCTGAAAGCTCGCATTAACTTGCGCGCAATCTCGACCCCCGTGTAACAACTTGCCATGCATCTGCGCGCATCTGGGCGCGGACTCCTCTTCCCTGTGTAACGCTTTTCCGCCCACATGTAGATCAGAAGAGAACTATAAAAATACTCGCGCGTCACACTTTTCTAGAATTCCTCCACCTCGCCGCCGCCTTTCGACATCCTTTCCCACCGTCGAGCAATTGTTTGATCGGCCGTGCAACCTTCTTCCTCGATGGCTGGCAAGTAGCACAATTAGTTAGCGCACCGTGAACGTTTAGGTGCTGATCATCAGCCGGCCGGCCGGCCGGCACATCGTCCTCTTCCCCGTCCCGTTCCGAAGAGCTAACGATTTGAGATAACGCGATCACAGGCCGGGAAGCGATAAACGTCGTTTCGCCCGATTCGCCACGTGCCACGCATTCCACGTGCCGTATTTCTATCGCAAATGTCGCAACACATCGAAACGCTGTGGGTGCACACATCTACGTCTTCTCTGAAAAGAATTCGAAAGAAAAAGAGAGAGAGAATATTTCTTATTTATAAATTCTCTACAAGGGACACGTGACCTTTTTGTAAGTAATAAAGAGCTTAAATAAGTTATCTCGAGAAAAAGAAAGGGGCAAAGAGAACATAATTTTGCGTCCGTATCGATCGTTCTTCCAATTACCGGAATCGGCCGTTTTAGAAGGAAAGAAGGAATCGGCTTTCATCCCGTCTTTTAGCTCACTTTCTCGGCTTCTTGCTCCGCTTCGTAATGCTCCGCTTCGCCGTGTCGCACGTCGATGTTGCGCGCACGTAGGAAAAAGGCTCGACGACGACGACTACCGTGCGATCGATCTTTCCATCTCCTCGAGCGTTGACATCGTTCCCTTCGATGTAAACTAACAACAGGACTGGAAAAAGACGGGAAGTCGACGGCGCACACGGCGGTCAGGGAACGTAACACACACGCACACACACACGGGAGCCAGACCGAGTTAAATCCCTCGGATTCGAATCCAATATGAAAAATCCCGCCCATTCAAACAAGACTATCGTGTGTGCGCGCGCGTAAGCGTACGTATAGAATAAGAACGTCGATGTATCGCGCGCTCACAAACAAGCGCGGCAACAAACTCCGCGGACCAGGCAGATTTTCAATATCCCCGTTCGCGAATCGCTTCATCGCATGACTTATTGAATATATTCAAAGCTCGCCCGAGCAGCTCGCGAAGCTCTTGACGGATTTATCGTGCGCGCGCGCGCGCGTGCGTGCGTTTATCTTGAAAATACAATACGATTCTATCTACAATTTGGATCTTTTATACTCGCTGTTGCAAGTATAAAAGATCCAAATTGCGAAATATAAAGAGAGAAGAGAAATTTAAGAGAGTTATTGCGCTTTCCTTCACACGGATGAATCAGAAAAGTTTTCATGCCGCATTTAAAAGGATGTACATTTGAAGGAATTGTTTCAATTCTTAAATCTCTTGATGTATATATATAGCTGATTCTCAGAGTGAGAGAAACATCTGTACATGTTGCATATAGACGTATATAGGGTTAGCTGGGGTGAACCTATACATACCTACAGATGTACAGTATAGGGTCGCCGGTATATATAGTATAGGGTACATCTCGAGCAGTGCCGTCTACCGGCTCTGGTTCGTACTAGCTCGGGGTAGTCACCACCTGGCCTAAAACCGCTGCGCATCACCCTCCGAATTTGCCCGTTTTCCATCGCGGGAATTCAGCCGTTTCCTGTAGCCCTGACCCCCGTACGACCCTGCACGTAAGTACAGAAACGTCGATAGGCTCGTTGGTGACACGCGGTTGTCATTGTTCGGCGCGAATTCCCGGGAGATTTGTTCCCGTCGGGGAAGCGAATGAGCCACCCTGTGCGCCGTCGCCCTCCCGACACACAATTCACGGGGAACGTTCTCGGGATGCCGTGTGGCTTTCTCGCAGGTGCGTGAAGGTGCGCGAGAACAAAATCGCGAAATCGTTTTTCCTCAGCGAGAAAATGAGAGAGACCAGGGTCGATAAAACATTTCGCGCCCGCGCAATAATATATCTTGCGTTTCTCATCGCGAACCGGGCGGCGTGCGTAAGAACGTCGAAGAAAGTCGTCGGGAGTCGAGGGTTGGAGAAAGAAAGTCTCGGTGTGCTCGAGAAAAAAATACGCCGTAGGTACAGAAAAAAAAAAAAAAATCGAAGAATTTCGTTTACGTGCGAGAGAAAACATCATCGCGTCGTTGATCTGCGAGAGGTGGATCGAGACGCAGGAAGGTGTTCAAGGTCAACCTTCCTTCGTCAAGCTTCCCCGAGCTCTCGTCGCCGGGCTGAATTTTATCGATTGGCGGACACGCCGGCGGAACGCACTCGCTTGTTGTCGGTGACTGGTTCGCTATCTCGTCCAGGATCCCGGTGCTCTCCCCGACGAGGATTCTCCTCGCGCGTCCTCACACGCTTTTCATTTACAACATATATATACTGTTACCGCGTGTAACTACAATAGTTAGTTCCCTGCTGGCGCCGTTCGCGCTTCGTGACACGGTTGATTGATTATCGTCGTGTGTTATCCCGTCGCTGTGTGCCTTTTGATTTCTTGTGTTGTTCGAAAACAAGGAGAAGGATCGATTTTAATAGTGACAGATATCATCGAACGTATATATAGATTGAGAGAAATGACGCGAAATATGAAACAAAGGAAGATCGAGGAGGCAGATCCCAGGAAATCGAATTCGATCTTCTTTTTCTTCCCGCACCTTCTGCATCTTCTCTTCCGCTTTGACGTCTCTGCGAGATCAAATATGCCATTTCATTGTTTTTTGCGGGAAGAGAAAACGTAAGAGTTTAGCTAAAAAAAAAAGAACCCAGATCCGATATTTCCGGTCGACTCTTCCGTGACGGGGGCGATTCGTCAACCGCGTCAGCATTTAGTGTGTCGCGTAATTCGCTTAGTTCCTCTTTTTTGGCGACGTGCTGCGCGTGCGAATTTCGACGTATTGAATGCGACGTGCGTTTCATTGCGTGGAAACGGAACCATATTCCGCGACGTGGCGAGGTGTATGGGTTTTCGACGGTCATCGGGTGTTCATTGTCCTTCGGACGCAAAAGCGAAAGGGAGGAAATCGCTGTTCCGTCGGGCGGAAAGCGCGCGGGGAGAGAATTGCAAGAACGCATTTTGCGTTATCGATCGCGCGCGCGTGAGAGACCCGAGCGCATTCGTTAAATAGCTATTCAATTGTTCACGAAACATTGACGTGACGAAGGGGCGACGACGACGCGACGCGAGACAGAGTTTTCACCATGTTTGCTATAATTTTTTTGTTCACGTTATAAGATTTTGTTGTGTAACATGGCAATATATTTGATATCGCGATCTCGACCAAACAAAACGTTAAAACATCGTAAGAAAATTCAATTATGTTTAGGAAAAAGAGGATATTGTCTCCGTAAAAAAGTGTATTTTCGAAAAAAAAAAAACGACGGTGTGTACTTCCTGATCACACATTCCGGGGAAAAATAAAATTTACGAGAGACGATACATCATCTTTATTAGCTGAAATATTCTCGTGTCGTTTTGCAACGTGTTACTTCGTTGCATTTTGCAGACATCACGTAACCGGAAGCGTGGGTTATTCTGTCGTTTCCTCCTTAATCATCCGCACGCCGCTCTTTGTTGAAGGCCCGAACGGACTGTCGCAGTTTTGCTCGATTTAACGATATGCAGTTTTTTTGTTCTTTTTTTTTTATCAGGCCGGCTTTGAAAAAGAGAAATACGGCGTGAAATTAAAGCGGCGAATTAGCGGATCGTCGTACCGTGCGATTTAATAGAGAGGGCACGCGATGAAAGAAACGAACCGTCGAATCCGAAACGAAGCAGAAGAGGAGGCGAAGGTCTATTTCGGTGCTAGGCGAGGCGGAAAGAAGACGAAGAAACCGGCTAGAAATAGAACGAAGCAACGTTTACGTTAACCTACACCCACCCATCGCCAGATCTTTTACCAAAGAAACCTCGTCGTAGAAACGCAGTTATCCTTCACTCTTCTCTCTCTCCCTCTCTCTCTGTCTCTCTTCTTCGATCTTTTGTTGGATCTGAGATTTGCGGAGTGACATTTGCATAGCGATGTCTGACGACGGTGCTAGATAAGTGAATTCCGCGTCTCGCTTATCGGAAGTACCGTGGGGCGGAGGAGGAACGAGAGAAGAGATTCGCTCGCATTTCGCGGCGGAGTTAAATTAAAATTTAATGAACCGTGGGATCCCGAGCCCTTTCATGTCACAGAGATTCCGCACGTCAAGGGTGGGATGGGGGAGGGAAGGGGGGAGAGGGTGCGCAAGGATACGCGCGTGCTTTTAATTACATTAGCTCGATGCAGTCTCGGTGCTTCACGTTCCACGTTAGTGCTTCAAGTTCGCTGCGCAGGACGTGCAGTTCACATGTCAATGACCCACCGGAATATCCTAAACGACGTTGCAATGCAATATTGTTGAGCGTGCCGATCGGAATACCATATACGTTTCTCGAAGTTTCGTTTTTTTCACCACGGTTTTAATTTGCTGACTTTCAGAAAACCGAACAGAGCGACAAGCAGCAGAGAACGTCGGCAAGCTCTACTTACAACAATCTCGACGACTTGTATTTGGATGACCAGGACGCTTTAGAAGGGTCCGGTAGAGGCGGCATTGATAATCGCGACGACCTCGAGGCTTCGGGCAGCGGCCTTGGCCCCGACGACGAGGACGGGGACGACGACCACGGTATGACACCCGATACGTCTAAACGAATACCGATCAATCAATGAGTCAGTTTGCGATACATGAAAGAGTAACTTTTTTTTACTTACCGTCACAACGTTTGCCAAACTATTTGTTTTCTTGTCGGTAATTTTACTCGAATAATTTTCATTTTTCTCGATATTTATTTCCAGACAAATCCAATCTAAGTGTGTTTGTTTTTTTACTTTGCGCGCTGTGTACATCTATATTCAAATCTACGACAAATTCTAATTTACTTATTTTTTACTTGTGCTTTCGTACATATAGAATATACCGGAAATAATGGATTAGAAGTCCCGAGCAAACCAACCGAAGCGAGACCACCTTACTTCGAAGACACAAACGCTAAAACTAAACCACAGGTAGGTACATTGATATTATTGAAAGTCGCGAACTTTGTCGCAGAGCTTTTCAGGTTCTATCTTCGAAAGCATTCCGCGCGTTATTGTCTAATAAATAAATTTATGAGTTTATAGAATCTAAAACTTTTAAGCGCAGTGTGTAAAACCTTCAAATACTGCAATATGTAAGAACGAAAAAGTTATTACCATTACACGCACACACACGGAGTAATCTTTTTCTTGTATATCGTGTCGGAAATTTTCTGAAAGAACAATATGGATTGCACCAACAAGAGCTGGCGACAAAAACTTGTGTTTCATTTTATAAATAGCCGTGCGATACTGCATCATACTTTTCGCTGGATATGTTTTTACGATATTATACGCTTTTCGTATTTCCTGGACGCGTGCAATCTAATTTGCTCGATTAGATCGCTGACGCAACACTTTCCGCTCTCCGAAGTCCGTGCTACATTTTTGCTCGAGTGACACACGCGGCGCTTTTCTCCTCCTCGCACGTATTGAACAAATTAATTTAATTGCGCCGAATTTTCAGACAACTCTTGACGTAGATCGAGGCAGCGCGCCCGACGTGAACGAACCACCCGGCACGGAGGACGACCACGCCGACAACACTGACGAAATCCACGAGGTCTACATCATGAATCCGAAACACGAGGATCGCGCCAGCTCGTTCTTCGCGCAGCCTGGCGTGCTAGCCGGTAAGCGTCACGCAACTTCAATAAAATTTTATTAATTGCTATTCAATTAATTATTGTATTAAGTATTTAAGTATTTGATATAATTAAGATGGGAGGTATAATATTGGCGTGCTTATACATACACGGTGTAACACAACAAAAAGTCTTATCCTAATCTACGAGATATTTTTTCAATTCCAGCTGTGATCGGCGGCGCGGTAGTAGGTCTTCTCTGCGCGATATTGGTGGTCATGTTCATCGTGTACCGGATGCGCAAGAAGGACGAGGGCTCGTACGCCCTGGACGAGCCAAGGAGATCGCCGGCGGCACAAGCCTACCCTAAACCGGGGGCGCCTCACCACAATCGGGAGTTCTATGCTTGAGGCGACGGCGGTGCGATGACGACGACTTCGCCGATCCCTCTCGCGATCTCACGATGCCAAGCCACGTAAAAGACCACCGACGATCAACGCCCGCTTTTCGGCATCCCGCTTGGTCGATGGTGAAAACGATTACCTCGGCAATCCGCCATGGCGCGCTCATATAGACTTTTCCCGACGCGAAGTTTTTACCGAGGAACGTCGCTCCGAACGTCGGTCGATTATCAACATTATATACACGGATCTTATCGTCGATATTTGCTTGTTGTTAAGTAGCGCGCTCGAACGTTACAACATATCCCTCGTTTACTTCACTGATCCTTCGCATTTTCTCGGAAATTAATTCGTTTAAGATTTCTATCCTCAAGCTTTCCCTTCTCGATGTCATTTTTAAATTCTCGACACCGCGCGTACGAGCCGCGACAACGACGTTCGCACACACGCTTCTCGGCCGCCCGCGAACTCCTCTTGACTCTCAGAAACTATTTTCTTACGCGCTGTATTTCGTCGTGGTAAAGGACAAAAAAAAAAAAAAAAAACCGAATCTTTTTTCAATTGCGGACGCTCCGGACTCGTCCCCACGTTGCAATATTTTGTACAAACTTTTCTTTCTGTTATCCTGTTTTTTTTCTTCCTTTTTTTAAACCTACATTCGCAGTTCTGAAGATTCTCTTCGCAATCATCCCGGCTGGTAACTGAGGTGACGGATAAAGTGAACGATGAGACTACGAAACTCGTGTGTGTCCCGTCGGCGAAGTTGCACCAATTCCAAGATGCATTTACAAGCGTATTTAGTACGCGCATAAATATATATATATATATATATAGTAATATAAATATATATATATTTAATATAGTATAAATATATATATATATATGTATATTTACGTGTATGTATCATACGTATAAAAATTCATACGTATTTACTATATATACATACGTACATATGTACATATACATACACATACACGTGTAAATGTGTGTATATATATATATATATATATGTGTACAGGACTGAGAGCGTGAAAATTCGTGGGCGATAAACGCTGCTGCTATGTCGTTAATCATTCTGTCTCTTGGTGGAAGGAGGGAGGGAAAGAAACATCGTTGCGGCACCGTGATTTCTCTCCGACAGCAAGAGCAACGAGGAGTTAAGCTGCAACCTCGTTCGCATCGCTGCTATTATTTGTTCTTCCTTTTTGTTTTTTAACCTTACGATATCCACTTTTTTATGCGAGTTTTTGATACTGAGTTCGATAAATATTAGAGTTTTTTTTGTTTTTAGTGCGCGAAGAACGACGAAATTCGTCCATATCAATCGTATAGTGAGGATAAAAAGAGCGCCTATACCTTAAGAATATGTTGTATATTAATTATGTGTAGAGCGATCATCATTGGCGATTATTTAAGGGAATATTTTGATTTAAACAACTAAAGTTTTAGGTCTAAGTTTTTTTTTTTAAGAATTAATTCCACAGAAATAAAATAAGATTGGAGTTCTTAGGTATGCACGACTATCGAATAGTTTACATTGTGTGAAATATACAATTTGATCGAATTAATTTTATTTCAAACCATTGTTTGAATCTAGTCTTTTTCTTTATAGAATTAATTCTTAGAAAAAAAAAAAATGACTTAAAATTGGGTTCTTTAGACCAAAATACTCCTTTATGTGCCGGGAGAGGTTAAAATCTCAATAATCTTTTTAATCTCGACGCATTTGTAGGAAATATATAATTTGCACAAAATATATATACTTAGTGATAGGGAATTTATTCGATGGACCGCCGATATCTGTATATACCATTATAAAATATCGATTATTTCTGAAACATAAGATTTTATACGTTAATACCTTCCTCACATAACTTTCGATGTTATTTTGTAATATCGTAGAAATGTGCGCGCGTAGAAAGATTGAGAGTGTTTAGTGTTCGTTTTTTTTTCTAAATACTCAGATATTTTTCAATTTTCTTAATTTTATAAATGTTTTAATGCAGCTTTATACGTGGTTCACATGAGATCGTGTATATCTTGATTCTTAATACATGTATATCAGTGATAAGAGAACACATATATATAAAGGTATTGATAATTTGAATCACTTGGTTATTGATATAATTATTTGGAAAATTTATTTGATCTGCGTTTCCATCAGGATTATTATATATAAATTTTGAGAATATCTCGAGATGGACTTCCCACACAGGACATAAGGTCCATTAGACGTATACCATAAACCACTTTATCGGACGTATACCATAATACCATGTGACGTCTAATAAACATCTAATAGAGGTTTGTATAGAATGTTTCCGTGTGGGTTGTGATTTTATATAATTATCAGGCATTTAGTGAAGTTTCATTGTAATCCTTCTTTTGTACGTAATATTAATAATCGCCATACATTTAGCAAATAAAGTAAATTTTCAGTTAGCGTGCCATGCTTTTTAAAGCGCGAACCAGCAGCTATGGAGTGCGCATAGCTAATTTCGCGATAGACGTCCGTTCCGTCTTTTAAGCCGTATTTTTACTGAATCAAAATTGCAGCTACTAGAACACGTAGAAAAAGTTGTTTCATATGGACTGAATATTTTTCAATGGTTTTAGATACGTTTTAATCTGTCCAGTGATCAAAGTAAATGAACGAGCGAGTGTGTAATCCATAAAGTTCAGCAAATCGTGTGGTTAGCGATGAAAAACATCGTCCTCCTTCCACCCGAAAAATAAAATATCCATTTTTATTACTAAAGATAGCTCCAATGCTGATAAAAAAAAAAAAGCCTTTGAAAAATCTGATTTTTCTTGTCGATGACTCTATTCTATTTGACGAGAAATTATTATATTAATGTCATAAAGAGTGAAAAGACGGATACTGTAATCACGTGCGACATGAAAGAAGGTGGTTCCTCTTGTCCCGAAAGTGGCACGGCCTTAGTACGACTAAAACAGATGCCATAGTAATGTCATATTAATAGAAAGCGAAAGGGAACAGGAAACAAAAGCGATACTTTTTTTACCTTATGACCGTGTCCGTCATGAAAAAAATGTCCAATTCTCCCCCCAATCCAAATCTCGGTTGAGCCAAGAACATCTTTAAAGAATAACATCTTACCGCTGAATCTAAGAGACATTTTGTCGAATAACTCTTAAGTAGATTATCCGATGCGTAAAACTATTTCTTATTATGCTTATTAATGCGTGTCCGCTCCAATTTTTGTTTTTAGTGGCATTCGTCATACGAATGCACCACATCATCGTCTTTTTTTTTTTTTTTAATTGTATTTTTATCCATTTGCCACAATTCTTTTTTCCCGTCAATCGTTTCAATCTTCCTCATTTTTATGATTCTTGATTCTCTTTCTCACGCGGTAATTTTCCGACTCCATTTCTCCCGAAGATATACGAACATTTATCTTTTCGCAGAATCCGATCCGTCGCGGAAACTCGGACGCGAAGTAAACTAAAAACTATATCATGCCAATACTGCCATATACTACGTAAGAAACAGCGATTTGGTACGAATCTCTCACAAATCCGCCTTATAATATCAAGATGTTGTTTGTCACTTCACTCTCATTGTCTGTCGCAACAACATAAATCCATTGCCCTATAAGTTTTAAGTTTTTTGTTTTTCTTTGAAGTTGATTCGTGCTTTTTACGCGCTAACTATATTATTATTATTATGTATAGAATGTCTACTAAAAAGCCTTATTTATTTTATTACGAAGAGTGTGTAATGTGATTTCTACTGACACGAAAATATGTTGTCTTACGTTCATTTATCATTGATGAATATATAGCATCATGATGTTGTTTCGACAATTTTCCTTCATCATGTATGTACCATGACAGATTTAATTGATTAACAGAATATTGTATTTTAATTGATTAACAGAAAATCGGAGAAATTTCACTTCCATGTAAAAAAGAACAATCAAGATTTATTTCGCACTTTTGAAAGAATAAATATGTATAAACTGTTTTAATCCACACATAAAAACATCTTTTTCTTTTCAGTACGTACATCTAAATTTGAATACTTAGAAATCACACAATAAGAATATTAATGATAAGAATGAGTTAGTACGATAACTAGCTTTAATGATGATTATATAATCAGAGAAATACCCTCTCTCTTTTGTCACATTTTTCATAATATATATTAAATCGATATCCTTTACTTATTGTCAGTTCTGTTCCATATAACTTGATATATTAAGTCCCTATATTAATTTTCTATAAAAACGCCGTAAAACCACGCTCTTATCTATATATAAAAAAAAAATATATATATATATATATATAAAACACTCCTTTTCTATCTTTTTATCTTTGTCATCTTTTCTCTCTTCGGGTAATTCTTGTCTCGTTTGTCCTGTGCGGAATGAACGAGGAAAGACCTATAGAAACTGGGACTTGTAACCTCTACTGTAATAATAATCGTATATGATATAGATAAAAAAAAAAAAAAAAAAAAAAAAAAAAAAAAAAAAATTGTATGATGTTGCTTGCCTCGGCGCTCTTGCTAGCTTGCACTTCACCATACGATCGATTAACGTTCGAGAAATAATTAAGCGAAGGGGAAGAAATAATAATTGTAATGAAATCATATTTTATAAGAAGACGTACTCCATAAGATCACTATAGCAATGAGAAGTCTGTCTAATGTTAGACATAAAAAAGCCCATAGGCCAGGTGGACGAATAAAAATAATTTTAAAAGTGAATATAATTAATATTTAATAACAATGATAATATTAACACAATGTTATTTTTTAAGTGTAAGTATTATCCCACGGCACCATCCTTTTCCTCTTCCTCTTCTTTCTCCTTCTTTTTATCCTGTTTCTGTTATTCCCTAATTACTCTATATATATTACATATATATGTGTGTATATATATATATATATATATATATATCTCTTTGTCTATGCACGAATCCACAAAATTCGTATATACATATATATGTACTTATATATATAAGTAAAAAAAAAATATATATATATACATATAAATATATACATATATATACATACACACACACACACATATATATTCGCCTGCAATTGCAGTAAACGATTTTGTAATTAATTATCCCATGTATTTTTTAACAAATTCTATATTTTCAATTTTAAAATCACTGAATAATTATACTGAATAACTTTACAATCCGTATGTTCTAAGAATAAAGAAAAAAAGTAAGTTTTTACCCCCACATAAAAAAAAAACATGAAACATTAAATACACGTATTACTGCTGTTGCTGGCATTAAGTATAATTATGTTATTAATTAACGGAAATTAATAATAATTGCACTCTATTAGTATAATAACAAACAATAATGTATGTCGTCGCTCCTATTCTGTAAATAAATACTGTACCGTTCTAAGGAAAAAAATCGCATTAGAACACTTTTTTTAAAGTATGATAAATGTCATTTTTAGTTTAGTTATACAGATTCTTTCTCAGACTTTTTTTTTAAATGCGTAAAACGATGCATCAAGATAACATAAAGAAAAGAGATTTACAAAAAAAAAAAATAAATGCAAATACGTATATTTTATTACGTATGTATTGTTTATATTGCGCAAGATAGTTATTTGCTTATTCAATTCATCACTTATTTATATGTAATTTGTTCAATATTTTATATAAACAATCCGTGTTTGATTTTTGTAACTTGCTTTTAGTTTTAAAGGGATATATGTCAATCAATCAATAGGATTACATATAGGATATACATATTCAATATATGTATATTTTATTTAAATTTATATATACCAAAAATACAATACAGTATATATGGAGAGATATACCAAATTACCACAATATTCAAATATCCTATCTAAAATAAATTTGTAAATACATGATTAGCTGTTCAATCGTAAAGATTACGATTTGTTTTATAATACTAATGCATTCCACGACAGTATATCACGATTTGCAAACACATGTTTTTATTTACATACGCAATCTATTTTATAAAATATCACTATCAAAAATATTGATTTTTTTTTTTTAATATAATTTCGTGAACGTATATAAAATATTTTATTTGGAATAATAGTACAAATGCCAAATGATTTAGTAAATTACAAATGTATTTTAAATTACAGATATATTTTAGTTACATGGTTTTTAAATAGTGTTTCAAGAAACTTGTCTCAAGTCTAGAGAGAAGAGTTTTCCTGTCTTTGTAGAAATAAGAGATATACGGTTTAATACCGTGCAAATACTATACTCATGTGTTATTTATTTTGTGCAAAACAGTTATTTACTTTATCATACTGACTCATTTAAAAAGTAAAAAGTGTCTTTGTATACAATTAAGATATCAAACAACTGGCTTATCACTGTTTTCGTTAGAAAGTTTGCATTTTTTTCTTGTTTACTTGTTACTAATACATAGACTAAGATTATCTATGATGATATAAAATAATTATTATGATAAAATAACAAGTTTTGCTCTGATTTGTGATAGCACATAACAGATGACTATAAATTACTTTTAAGAAAAGGTTTTAGATATTTATGGAAGGACTGATTTACCCTCTCCTGATTAAGGGGGCTCTTCATCGCTTCATCGAAAAGACGTTGATATACATTGCCGTCGTACGCACCAAGCGCAGATGCGAGGATTTCGTCGCGAATGTCAAATCCATCGACGATACCGACGGCATTGGGACGGATTGCAGCGAGCATCTCTTCAAAGCGAGCTTGAAGCGCCGGAATATCTTCATTACTTAGACAGGAAAACTGTAAATATAAAATGTATTGTATTGTAAAATAAGTCAGTAGTTGTCAAACTATGCTAAAGCTGGTCTCATTGACTATAGAGCATCTGAAGATGATCTTAAGACAATTTTAAATATAAGGTCCAACTATAGCCAAAAATATAATATCAATTTTTGTTCTAAAAAGAAATTTTATGATACTGACTCGCAAAAAGTCTCCAAGCCGTTGTAAAACCCAATATATTGCATATAATTCGCAAAGTTGCATTAAAACTTCACGCAACTGGTTGGATACATTTGTCAGTTCTTTAACATTTTCAATGAATCTCATTACAAGAAAAACTCGACAATGGGCTTCTGCACAATGAACTAATTCAATGCTGGTTTGATTCCACGCGTTCTCTGGTGACGTACCGCTGCGTATCCTGCGATCCATGTTTTCCGTTGCTAAGCGAATTTTGCTGTAAAAATGAATTATTTTGATCCGAATTATTGATCTCAAAACTTCTGGGCAATCTATTTTTTAACAGTCATATTGACGTCGAAAGCAATAAATCATGTGTCATTTTGTACTTTATATCAAAATACAATAGTTTGTTTACATGCCACTACTGGAATTCAATATATCATGAATTGATAAAAATTCATTTTTATCCCCCCTGAAAACTCTTGTTTTTTTTTAACAAAATAATTCTAAAAGTATAAAAGTAAGTAATTGTAAAAGTTGATCAATCATGCCTTTTCTCTGAAAATATACATGTAGAAATACATGTAGATTGAATATAAAAAAGAAATAGTTTTGGAATGATTTTATTAATCTATAATATTAGAGAGATAAAGTTGTGTAAAAAACTAATGCATTTTGATGTAACTTTATGTTTGTATATGAGTACTTAAAAATCAATTTAAATATTTTGTTTACTATTTTCTTCTATTTGCAATTTTATCATTGTAGATTTAATTATACATTTTTATTATAATCAAATTGTTTTTAATATTTATTTGTTCTATTTGCAAGTACAAATTGTAACCTTATTTCTATTCTTACTATGTTGTTTCTTTAAAACTTCTTATCATAGTCATTATTTTTCAAACATATATAAATATGTACTTTTATCATACATTTTTTTTACATAAATACTTCTTGTGATATATTTAAATAAAATTTAAATTACCCAGCTGCAACTGCCTGATGTGCTTGTATGATATATGTTAAAGTGTTTTTCCAAGGACGTTGCTTCAATCCGCGTGAAAGATCGACTAAATAAGCTACCGTTGGTGGCAATGCTTGACCGCCAACCGCCTGTTTCCAAGCTTTCACTAGATATCTAGCCGTTTGCAATAGTAGAACTGTGTTTTCTCCTTCATAAGTGCAAGTAGCAGTTACTAAACCGTAAGTTGCCGGCAAGTTACTGGCATCCATGTAACCATGTCCGCCACACGATAATCGTAACTGCTCGATACCAGTAGCTCCGTCTGATGTTGCAACTGCTTTCAGACAGCACGAAAGTGCATGCAACTAGAAAAGAATTTTATTCTTTTAATAAAAAAAAAAAAAAAAAATAAGCACATATGATTCTCTAAATTCCAAGTTGATTTTCATTGATATAATACCTCAGGAAGTCTTTCTAATTCCCCTTGATCTAATTCACTTGTTACATTATTATACATTTCCCAAATCCAGTCAGCAGACATTCGAAACGCAAAACACGCAGCGAGATTGGGAAACAATTTATATTGCTGAGTAACGTAATCTATAATTTGTGCTTCTGGCTCACTAGAATAAATCAAAATGTCGTCGAAACGCATTAAAATAATTTCGTTGCGCAGTAAAATTTATGGAAAATATAATACATATATAAATATAACACATGTGTGTGTTAACTATTTACACATACTTGGGTTTTATCTGACTTTGTCGTCTCACCGCGCTATATCTGATAGCTATCGTTACCGCTTTTGCCAAATAGGTAGCGACATCACGTACTAATACCACCCGAACAAACATCATTGTACCGTAGGTGAGTTTATCACTAGGTGCCTTCACATAGGTACCGTCTTCGAGCACCTAGAAAGTTAAGTAAGCAAATTATAATAAACTTGTGTCCGTGATTTTTTTTAAATTTTAGTTGATCAATTAAATTTATATTATATTATTTTTTTTGTTACTTGAGAGTTTTTCATCAGCATATTCTCGCGTGGTATTCTAACGTTGTCGAAACCGAGAAAACCATTATTAGTTGCGTTCATTCCTAACTTGGTGCCGATTTCACCGATATTTATACCTGAAAGAGAGTGAAAGCAATGTTTTTGTAGAGATCTTTGCGGTCTTTTTCCCGCAAATGTGAGATATTTTCTCAGCAGAATAAATATATGAACGCTAATTGCGCAATGTCAAGTGGATTTACATACCTGGTAAAGGTTCGTGAGTGTTTTCATCTCTGAGTTGTACAATAAAAGGATGGATACCTCTACACTCTCCTTTTGTGTATAACTGCGCCACGACAATTGCATAATTCGCCGTCTGGCCCACTAAAAATGCGTAATATAATAATAGTAATAATAATAATTTTTAGACACATAAAACTAAGTGTTTTTTTTGTTAAAAATAAGTTTTTTGTTAATGATTTTCTATAAATTTAAAACATTCTCTTTTGTATTATTATGTATATTCACACAAATCAATATACTTACAACCGCCAGGCCACCATTTATACGAAGACAAACTCGGACTATTCAATATAAATTCTTTGGTTTCTGGATCGTAAGTCGCTGTAGTTTCCAAACCTCTGATAAATGTGCCATGACCAAGTTCCGTCTAAAAAAAAAAAACAAATATATATTCATTTTTTTCAACAGTCATTTTCTTGAAAAAAAAAAAGAACTTTGTCTCGACAACTGCGTAAACTCAATAATTATATAGAACTCTGCTGTATAAATTTTAATGTAAAAAAAGAAAGACAAGATAAATGGCCAATACGGTTAATTATACGCGAGTACTGTATTTTAAAGAACTTTAAGCAAAAGCTTATAAAGATTCTTCACTTTCATTTCCATTTATAAATTTTAATGTGTCGAATCAAACATATATGACTAAGGTTGGTCTCGATCTTTTCGACATAATTGGATATATATTTTTGTTAACACATGTCAATGTTTTATTTGAAGTTTTGCAAAGCTGACAAGAATAAAAACTGTTCGTCACATTTTGCCCATTGCTTCCTGTTGCCGGCGACTCTTCCAGATACAAAAATCGTTTATCTTACGTTTTATTACCAAAATAAAATTTAAAAAAATAAAGTAGTACGTCACGTATTCGTGATGCCGGCTGATGAACCACCGGGTCCGTGACAGCGGCCGTCAAAGTGTTAAGATGCGTGTTAGACATAATACGTCGTTAATCAAAATAAATTGTTTTTCTGTTTTTAAACTCAGTCGAGAAAAGGATTAAAGAAATATCATGTTATATTATGTAATATCATGTTATATAACGCTGCCAATATTTTTTAATTCTCTCTTAGTTTGTATAAAATATATGCGTCATAAATTACTCGTTGGTAAGTTTGTCAAGATAGTAGCGATTAAAAATTGAAATTGCATGCAAAAGAAAACATACCTGAGCATAAGTACCAATGATGTTGCAACTCCAAGCTCGGGATATCCAGTAACTCTGCTGTTCTACAGTACCCTGTCCCATGATAGTCGGTATAAACATTACATAATGTAGTGTAAATGGATTACCATCTTTTAGTATCGCCGAGCCTAACATACCACCTAAAATTTGTCTGGAAAGTATCACCAGTCGTTATTGTAAAACTCCAAACGAACAAATTGCACATTTATTAAACTATTAGTAATATGTTTGGTAATATTTAAGTATTAAATTATTATTGCTGTTATTATCCTATAAACATAAAATTACTTGTCGTGCGAATTTTATCCAATGATGAAATAATATTTGCTAGTCAACATCAAAAGGAAAGTAAACCAGAAAGAGTCACACGTAGTTGTCAATATGTGAAAAAACCTAAATAATCTGATTTTCTAAATTAAATATTTTATTTCATACGTTTCGATTGTATTTTAGTACCGAGACTATAATAAAAAATTATGGAATAATCAAGTCAATGCAAAACTTTTTTTACGCGTGTGCGGCTCTTTCTGACCTACTTTGTTTTTTTATTTTGATTAGACATCTAAGAACTTGTCTACTGATTTAATATTTATTACTCTGTTGTTCATTAGATTTGCAAATTTCTTACGAGAAAACGTTCATGCCTCCTTTTCCCGATTCGTGTAATTGTTGAACCTTTTGTATTACTCGACATCCTTTCATTATCGCTTCCTCATAAATTTCTTTGTGACTCTTGTATTTGGCGGGTATTTTGTCCTGCAAGAGCGGATCGCTCAGAAAGAAGTTTTCTGAAAATAATTAAGCGGCACGCTAAAAAAAAAATTGTAAGAAACAGAAGATAATATGAATAGAACATAATGAATGTTCATTCTCGTAATATCTGCAAAAATCTTGAATTAGTGTAGTCATATATTAATCATGATTAGTTTGTTAGTATAATTAATTATTATATATATTAATAAATGAATTATTTTCAATCAATATTTTTAATCGCAAAACCGTTTGTTTAAATGTTTTGCATATATATTGTTTTACATATGTGTTATAGATGTAAATATATCTTTGAGTAAAATATAAATTTTGCAATTTTCTCTCTATAACAAGTTTTTTCAATATCTTGAGTAATGTTCCTATAATTAGTTGGTATACTAAACAAAGTATAGTTGTAAACAAAAACAATTTACGTTGAAAATGAGCTTTGTAATAGATTTTTAGATAATAAGAAACGCGTTGAAACTTGCAATTAGTATTCAATTTTTGTCGAAGTGAATGTTTCTGCAAATCTTTTTGCACACACATTAGTTGCATTTTTGTTATTGATATTATTAACGCTCGAAAGAACTCGAGAATTTATCAAAATTATAAATCTCAAAATTATGACGTTATGTGATTATTTATCTCGCATTGAACATTGACCGATTGTTGATCATAATGTACATGACAAGTATAATCATTACATTCAAAAACAATTGTCATGCTTACGAATCTGTTTACATGACGGACCACACGTCATGCGACCGATCTGTATTTACAATGAGAAAAATATACTGTGATATTTAACAAAATATGTTTATTTACTTTACAGTCAATTGTATGATGTTTCTTCAAATCTAGCTGCCGCACAGTCTGATTAAATAACACTTTCCTAGATATAATAATCTTAGTTATGACGTAATTGTTTTTTTTTTCTGTATGTAATTATTAGTTATCTGTATATAATTATCTGTATATAATTATCTGTATGTAATTATTAGTTATCTGTATATAATTATTAATGCTGCGCTTTAAATGACTAAGATGTGCTCTTTTAGTAAAGATTCTTCTTGTTCGTCAGTTAGTCTACTTTTATTTACATTTATTTTTATTCTACATTTTATTGACAAAGATGAAAAATTAACTTATAATTAGTAAGAAACAAAAAGGTCAATATAAAAACTCAATATAAAAGATCTTTCTTTAAGCTATCTCTATTGTTCAGTAAATTGATTCCCAATTTTAAATTCTCCTCTCTTTATCTTACTGATATCTCATTACTAGGAAAATAGTTACGTGATGTGACGCAGAGACAAGTAACGCAAGCGCGAATTCAGTTCTTAATGAGAATAAAAAAGGCATTTAAACATTGGGATTGAATTGATTCTAAGTACATCAATTTAATAGGAAATAGAATGCTCGACTGTACGTCAATATTTATTCTATTAGTAGTTTTAGTAGTTAGTTCTCGTTAGCCTGCAAACCTAAAAAACAATCTTACCCTTACACGAGTACTACAGACTAGGTCTGTAAAATTTACGCGACTTCAAGATCGAATATCTCCGCGAAAAATCAATATTTTTTCAATTTTGTTTTTTTTTTAATCGAACGTTTAAATGATTCTGTGTCGATACAAACAACCAATTGAAAAAATCTCTGATAGTTTCGAAGATGCGCATATTTTGAGCGAGAGATCCAGTCTGCAGACACAAAAAATTAATAGTTTTGCAACTATTACAACAGAAAAAAATATTTAAAAACAATATCTTTTATGATGTTTTACATGCAGAATTATTAAAATGAGAGGATTGACAACGAGTGTGTCAGAGAACATATTCGCGCTTGAATTCGTCTGTATTTAAACAATAGTTTGTGTTTAAATTTTTGTCAGTAGTTTTAATGTATCAATTTATCTCAACATCTTTTTCACATGTGTACCAAAAAGATAAACGTATATCGAATATATCAAGAGAGTTTAACTAAGACGAAGAAAGTTTAAAAGCGAAAGCTTAAAAAAAAAAACTTCTACTAATATATTTTTATTATAATTGATTATAAAAAGTTGAAAACAAAACTTGGTGAGTTAAAACTGACGTTAGCGTGAGTATTAGTATTTTTTGCTCTTTCATAGATATAATCAATCTTGACCAAGATCTCGAGAAGCAAGAAACGTAACAGGAAAAATTATAAACGGCTAGTTAGCGTCGAACGCGCCTGGTCATAAACATGAACTTTTTACTCCTTTATATTACAGGTTTTCTTGGCACCTTTCATCTTAAACACAATTGTTTCTTACTGAACAACCTAACTGCTTCGTCGAGCTCCGGTAAATTTACACATTTACTTTACATTCTCATAAGTATCTCCTCACAAAACTAATTACAAATACTTATTTATAATATAATGTATAAAATATATTGCGCACAATATATACAGGTGTTTGAAGCTCTTTGACACAATCAAAGTGTAAATCGGAAAAAAATTAAATCGTTTGATATAAAAGAATCACATATGTCACTATGCAAAATTATTAAAACATATTAATTAATACGAGCGCGTGGGAAACGATTGGCTAGACTCTTTGTATAAAAACCACATGATTTTCAGTTGTAAAGATTGCTCGTCTTCTAACAATGAGAGACGAGGACGCAGGAGCGAGCGACGTGTGACACGAATATTTGCTGCTAGCTGATTCTCACACTGTAACGCAACGATCAAAAATTTCAGCCGATCGCATTTCTCACGCTTAATAATTCATATTAATTTATTATCTTGATAACTATTGCGAATCTTTTAAAATTGCACGTGACTTTTCTATTCAGATTGACTCCCTTCACACTTCAGCTGTCAAAAAGTTTCCGACATCTTGTATCAGAGAGAACGTACAATTAATCAATGTCAAAACATTGAAATACCTAGTTGGCATTGTGAAGGAAAAAAAATTATTCTTTGTTACAATACGTTCTGTGTACATCCTGTATATTCATGATAACCCAACATCGAAGTTTACAAGATGAAGAGGACTAACGTCCAACGTCCAACATCTCATTGAATTATTATGAACAGTTATGATATATAGTAAGATATATATACACAAAGGAAGGCACATATGAAAAAGACTGATAAGATAAACTTGATACTTGAAATATGTATGCTTGATAAAGTGACATATCATACGTTTTTTATTATTTATTTTTTGCTCATTACTCGGAAATCTGAAGTGTTGCGAAACGAATTACATATTCCGCTGAAAGGATATCATAGCAAATTGCAATAGTGCGCTGAAAAAAAAAAAAAAAAAAAAATAACACGTACCCAACTCGTGCCGCTGCGACGTCTTCTCCAGACCGCCATCCCAAAAGTGCGTTAGTTCCGTAGGATCGAATGTGCATCTTTCGCGTTCTCGCCGGAGATCCGGATTTAACGTCACCATCTCTCGTTCCTTTCGGAAATTAAACGACTTCTCAGATTACTGATAACTTGATGAATAAAAATCAATTGATATAGATGTATAACACAACGTCCTTCGAAATATGTCCACAGTTAGACGTTAGATAAACGTACAATTACCACACAACGCTTCTAGACGACCACTTGACGCGCGTGATAACCGGCGACAAACTAACATCTGAGCGCGACTGAAAGTCACTGGTCAGCGCGCTGCGCGACGATATTTATTCATTCTCTCTATCCTTTCTAAAATGCGTGAACACGACGCGAACGACATCTCGTTGAAGATTTATGTTGCTCAATTGCGATATCCAATACGCGCACCTGCACGGGTAAAACAGTAAACACTGTTATGCATTACGTGAGAAATTGGTAGAAAAATACAAATTGTAGGAAAATATTAAAATATTTATTGTAAAAAAATCTAGAAAAGAATACAATTTTTATGTGTATATCTGTAATATTACTTTTGTCACAGCTTATTGATTCTTCGAATATATTGTAGAGCCTTTCAATATAACGTCCTCCATCGCGTATCGGATCTTCATGAAAGTTCGTTTAAATTCCAAACCACAACCTTTCGACAAACGGAAATCCACCAATATATTTCTATTCATTTCTATCAAGTTCACTTTCAAGACAAGCGGCATCTTTCGCCGATCTATCGTCGATATTGTGACCTACATACAAATTCGTAATTGAATCTCGATGATAAATTGTTCACTTAAACAAAGTTGAAATCATCAAATATATATCATAGCTTACCACGCCAAATTCATTGACACGACAAGTGTAATTTTCTTTTTTGCAATACTTTATTAGTCTCTTAACGATATCCTCGCATTCTATGTCAACAAAGAATCTAGTCATTCGGCGGACTAGCCTTTGAAAAGAGTTTTGCTGCAAAAAAAGAAATTGTTTTATGTTACACAAAAGTTTACTTCAGACGCTATTATTAATAAACTCAAAAAAAAAGTTATTGTACCTGACTGGGTTGCGTGAGTGTTTGCAATTGCGTACATAAAAGATCGTCCACATGAGCTGGCTGAGAAAATGAGAATGGTGGACGTTCATCTAAATTAAATTGGATCGCGTTGTTGCTTTCCATTCCAAGAAACTCGGGTTGCGACAGACAAACGTTTCGAAGATTTTCATCTTCTACATTCGTCTGATTCAAATGATTCGGTCCATCCATCTCGTCTATAAATTATATCTTTCTCATATAATCATTCTATGTAAAGACTGTGGTATTTATATATCGACGGAAGATTTTTATATACAAAAAATCTATGCTATTAGCGTCTACTATTGCCATCTTATTCTAAATAGAACTTAACTAGTTGCGCGTATCACTTTGGAAGTATATGCCACTGCTCTTTGCTTTGGTAATCTAGCTTTATGATGCTCGATTAAACTCATAGAGCTTTACTACCAAAGAAAAGGCAAGAGCTCGACTGTGACGACAAAACTGCATTCTTAGCATGTTTTCTAATTCTAAATAGCATAGAACACACAGAAAAGAAGCAAAACAGGAATCCGTTGTATGCAGTATTCACTAAATTAGGTACCAAGTCCCTTTGAGTAACTATATAATACTCAGAGTCACTCAGTACCTGACTAAGTAAACACTATTTCGGCGCCTTCGCAAAACCTTTGTTAACGTGTACGTACACAAAAAACGTAAATCCACCTACAACTAGAGATGTACAGTAGCTTTTCTTAAATTCGAGAAAGTTTCTATTCTCGTAAACGTTTGTCTCTACATCTTGCGTTGCTACAAAAAAAGATGCGCCATAAAAGTTGGCAGGTTTACGATCCTTTTTTTTTAATGGCACATAATGCCACAAAAAAGGTCGCACTAAATCTCGTTTTAGTTTGTCTTTTATTCGTTTTTTGCTATGTTGGTTCGTCAGCATTCTTTATTTCATTCTTTCGAACAGCCAAGATAATTTACAGGCTCTCTCAAGCCTGCGTGTCTTCAACTAAGAGAAGCTACTGTATAAATAATTTTCTGAGAATATCGATTTTAAGTACTTGTTTCTTACCTACTGACATTTTTGTAGCAAACCATCTGTGTTGCTTAATATCGGACATTTTGTATCTTGCCGTTGACGAGTCCACGAGAATCTTTTTTAGTAACGACAACGATAAATTGTCCAATTTTTTCCATGGTGTAAGAGACATATATTTTCCGTTATTCCACGCGGTATATTCATGGCACTCTGCCAAGGGTTGATCCCATGGCAGTTCTGTAGTTCAGACATGGACCAGTTAAAAACTGAGAAATGTAAGCTAGGAATTAGATATTTTAATAACCTTTACATCAAAAAGCACATTGACTTGTACAATATCACAATTCACAATTATCTACTGGCAATCCCAACGTAAAAAAATTACTTAAAACAACTACGTATGTACAAAAAAATGTCATAATGTAGAAACATAAAAAAATATCCAAACAAGAAACACAGCCTTCTATCTCTTAAATTTTTCAGTTCTCGTCTTAAAAAAATTTACCTCCAGCTAAAAGAGCTACAAGAATAATTCCACAAGACCATATATCTGCAGGTTCTGCACAATAAGGTCTTTCCAACACCTCTGGCGCAACGTAAGGTAACGTCCCACATTTTTTTTCCAACAAACGTTCTTTATCCTGCAAACGGTATAGTGTCGCTAATCCAAAATCACTTATCTTTAAATTGTCATTATTATCTAACAGTAAGTTCTCTGGCTTCAGATCTCTGTGTGCAACTCCACGACTATGCAAATACTCTACGCCAGAAATTAATTGTCTAAAATATTTTTGAGCAGCCCACACAGGCATACCAACATCAGGTTCTGCAAAGATCACATGTTTAAGATTTATTAATCAGTTTTTATTTCTTCTACATTCTAACTAATTAGTAAACAAATCTTACCAATTCTGTCAAATAACTCTCCGCCCGAGGCGTATTCCAAAAATATATATTCCATATTGGGCTCGCTTCGTTTTCCGAAGTACTGTATAATATTAGGATTCGATAACATACGATGAATGGCAGCCTCTTTGCGCACTGTCTGTCTAGCGTCTGGATGTTTCTCTATGTCAATCATTTTCATAGCAACAGCTTCACCAGTAGATCTATTTACAACTAATTTTACCCTAAAAATAATTGAAACAAATTTTAAGATTAATTTCTTCTTGCACACAAGTACGTATTTATTTAGAGATAATTTTTCTTGGACTTGGCTTCGATCAAAATAAATTTCACTTATTGTTCTTATTTTAGTAGTCGTTGCTCAATCGATGTGAGGGTTCAAGTCAGATTTCGGAACGATAATTTCGATCGAGACTTAGTCATTAGTGTGACCATGAGTGTGACAACAAAGAAAACACGAAACCATATCGATCGGAATCGATTTCGAAATAGCCACTTAGGAGTATATAAAAAAAACTGTTCTCTTGCCTTTGTGACAAAGAAATTTATAAACGACTTAAAAAAATGATAAACATTAATTAAACTTTTACGCTAACAGCGAGTTTATTAACCAGATGGACTAACAACTGGATTAACGTCTAAGCACGTGAGAACAATGGGATCTCGACGATAGCGGCATATTTGCCGAAAATATCGCAGCTTTCGAAATAAATGTTTAAATCGAACATCAGATAAAACAAAAACGAAGACATACTCGCCATAAGCCCCTTCGCCCAGGGTATGTCCCAGAAACCAGCCGTCAACAAACTCCGTCATCTCGGCATGCCTTTCTTTATCCGACGCGACCGAGAAATTTTCGGCGCCCTTACCACGCTCCCTGGAAACACGATCGCACGTTCGTATGTAACAAGCAATCAATTGAATAGAGAGAAATTTTATAATGCAAGTCGCGAAACGGCAAACAGGCCGAGTCACATGTCGCGGTATGGGGATATACTTACGCGCGAGCAACTTGGCGGCTGTAACGGTCGACAGGATTTCAAAGCACGTGGTTGCCAGCGAGCTCCATGGAGGAGCCGTCGCGTGATCTCAACGAAAGCCGGTACCCGCGAAAAATTATCGTCGGCGGTGCGCGATCTCGCGAATCTACAATTCGCGCGCGACGCGCCGGGATAAAGAGCGTGAAATTAACGATACGACAGCACCGATGAAACGAAAAAAATTGCAATTCGACACATCTCTCGTGCGGCTGCCGAAAATTCACGCGATCACGGAGCACGCGCGAGAGAAGAAGAGACAGGAAAAGAGATGGATCAAAATGGATTGACCGTTACTGCTACATATCAGGTCTGTTCTTTTTCTCTGCGTTGGGACTTGCACCAAAAAACTACATTGGAACTGCGACATGGCGTGTTCGACTTCATCGGGTTAACTCGCTCCTGGAACGCCGATTTAATTGATCCGAGAGCGATGCAACTCGATGCTGTCGAACACGCTAATCGGCTCGTGGAAGGCAAGACTTGTCTTCGTTCACTTGTTCAATTACAGGTTTAGTGCAGATCAAATGCAATCAGAAAAAAAACAGACCTGTAAAGTCCGTGCCGCAATGAAATTTATAAACACGTTCACATGAGAGTTTGATCAATTTGACCAATTCAGCCAATCGGCAATATGGATTGGTCGACATAGTTGGCTATTCCTCGCATCTGTTCGCATGCGTGAAAAATCCACGTATGTACTTTCGACACTGAGCTTTGTATTTACATATATACTAGAAATTGACCCCGAAATCTTAAGCGAAGCAGAAATTGACTCTGATCCCATTCAAATAATTCACTCAATTGACCAACGCGGTTGATCAATTCTTTCTCCGTTCGAGATCTTCAACATCTGTTATTACAAAACTAAATATCTGTCGATCAGAAATACAGTTCTTGCGGAATTAACCAATCGCGTTGATCGGTTGAACAAATTGATAAAATAATTTTGTACAAACTTTTCATTATAACAATAAATTACCCTGATAGAAGAAATGTATGTACAATAATGTTTCTGTTTGATAAACAATAAGTGCTTACAGCCCGCAATTGGAATATACTTTTAAATCTACATAAAATTTGTGTACACATTATATATGATACACAAACAGAAGCCTATAAAAGTAGATAAATACAGATATGGATAAAAATACACACATTAAATATATATTTATATATTTAAATATATATTTTATTGTCTAATTTCTGTACTTAAATTTAATAGTATTTTCATCATAATATGTGTTATACCTTTTCCACTTTTCTCTCTGTTTTGGATCTTCCAGATTTCCATCTTTGTCTACTGGTATCAAACCTGGAACATGTGCAAGGTAAACAATTATTTCCTGAAGTACTTGTACACGATTGCGTCTATAGGCACTTACATACCTGCTTCCTTAGCCATGTTCAACATAACTTTAATTCTCAAGTATTGTGTACGGCACAGGCCAGATACACTTCTAGATAGTATTTTGCCATTAGACTGCATAAATTGTTTTAGAATAAGAACATCCTGCAGATCATACAAAACATCAAATTTATCTTAACAAGATACAATACTTATATTACTGAAGAACTTACAGTGTGTTTGACATCAAGTCCTGTTTCGCAAAGTACACACGCATTGCTCTTTTTCTTTAATTGCAAATGTTTCTTTTCATCAGGTACAAAGACACCTTCGATAGTTAAAGTATTTTCTTCTTTCTTTTCAATTACTGCAACAATATCAACAAGATCAAAATATAAACAAACTTCATATTATAATTTCCAAAGTTGTTATTTAACAAGCCCCTCTCTAGTTCCAACTCGGACTCTTCAACACACTGTTTCTGCTGTCATCTTGTTAACTCTATCACCATTCTCTTGTAATCTTTTCTTTTTATAGTTCACTTTTTGCACGCAAAGAAAGATACATAAGAAAAATAGATAGTCAAGTAGAAGAAAAATTAATCATCTTAATGAAAATTCATTTATAATATTGTTGGATTTTGTTATTAAAGTATTTTTAACTTCTTTTCGTCAGAGTCTTTTATTGGCGTTTGTTTTCAATAAAGCTTTGGCATACATAAAAAGAGGTTAGTTAAAAGTAAAATCCGCATATTTGATCTGATTAACATTACATAATAACAAACTCACTTTCTTTTAAACGCGTTGTTGCAGACAACGATATTCCTCGACTAGCTTTTGAAAAAATTAAATGTTTTGCTGATTGTTTCACGAATAGACGCAAAGCAGACATTGCTGCGTTTCGATGTTTGCTGCCAGTACTGGAAATCTATAGCATATATAACGTGAAGTGTAGATTTTTAGTACTAGCAGTAAATATCGGAACGCAGCCCATGTGTACAGACGTCGTCTGCTGTGTTCAGCATCGGTTAATATCACGTCTCTTTAAAAATTTATTAATACAATAATAAGTATAAATTAAAAAACTAATTAAACTAATTATTAACGAAGGAAAACATTTATAGATAAAAAACATTATAGTTGCATCGTAGAAAATTTATCAAGTTTTTTTACAAAAGTTTGTAAACGGACCTTAATATATCTAGTGAATTTTATTTTCAAATAGTTGACTTTACGTACGTTGAAACGTTTTCCCAACTTCAGTGTGTTTGCTCTTCCAACGATAAGATGTTTCAATAAAGTATTTTGTGCCAAGACAGATCTGTAGAACATGTTCAGGTATGAATTTGTTTAATAATAATTTTTATTATACAAGAACTGTTCTACATGCGAACGCCACGAGAGAAAGAGTGAAATCTGAGAAAGTACTCTACGCACACAAGCGATTAAGTTAACCACACAACGCAGTATTACTTGAATGAATGTTGAAACACTAGTCTAGAAATTTCTGTTTACAAGATAATTGTCACAGAGACACAGGATTGCAGTGAGAGAATAATAAAGCTTCTGAGCAAATATGTAAAAGTCTGTTATGTGTTTATACTTATATATATTTATTTGAAAAAAAGTGTATAAACAAATACAACATGGCTAAAGTACCAATTCGAAAACCAAAACGAGCCACTCTGCTCACTAAAAGATCAGTGTGTTTGGGAAAAAAGTTCAGAGAGAAGTCACACAAGCTATGTAAGAAGATTTAAATTCATCAGCTGTCTACTTTGTTATGGTTGTTACGTATTAATTGTTTTTGATCTGTGAATATATTAATTAAAATTGCTTCTTTTTAGTATACGAGAATGTGAAAAAGAACAACAGCTATCTTGCTAAGGCTCTTTCGCACGAAAAGCAGAACAATCAGAATTTGTTTAAACAGAATCTTAATCTATTTGCCGAGATTCAAAATTTGAACTTAACATGCAACAAGCAAACTGTAAGCCCGTTTGTCACCAACAAAATTGGATTTACAGAAAAATGCAATTTGTATAAATTCATAGTTATTATCTGTTTCAGGGTATAATTACTAGTATTCAAAATAATGCAAAAGAAATGCTCAAAATGTTGGTTACTATGTCCAGTTTTTTAACTAATACTCTTACAATGTGTCAAGAGTTTGTTGCCAACAATAATAATGCAAGATTGTCGTCTGTTTCAACAGGAAGTGAGATATATTTTGCAAAACTTTAGAATAATTGTGAACAAGGTTTTTTTTTTTATCTTGATTAATTTATATACATGTATAAATTGATATTTTGTAGGAAAAGAAGTGTCCAAAAAAATGTCACCGAAATCACCAGCCAAAGGAGTGGTGAAACCTATGGTGAGTGGGCACACCATTACAAAACCCACAATTAATTTGAGTCGAATTAATACAGAAAATATTACTAACATATCAAGACTGAGTATTGTACAAGAAGTACTTACACCTGAGAGAAATGAGGAAAATGAAAACAGGTCATCAATCACTACACCTTTCGCTACTTCACCACTTAGATATGTATGTATTTTATGTATATATGTATATATAATATGTGTGTGTGTGTGTGTATTTACATGAAATTGTTCTGTGTATAAAGTATGTATAAAGTAAAAAACATTTTTTGCAAGTAACATGTAATTACAGGAAAATAATCGTAGAATGCCAGAAAGAATGAGAATTTCTTCGCCCAGAGTTAGTGGTATGACTAATATATTACATTCATTTACATGTTCATAATTAGAAATTGCAATAATTTAATCTATTAATTAACATTTCAGATGCGGAAGCGGTAGATAATGAGCAAAGAAAACAAAGGAGAAGTCGCCATTCTAGAAGAATGGGATCTTACACTCGATTGGAATCAGAAAGATGGTCCGTCGATGAAACTCCGAGACACAGCAGGGATCGTATAAGTATAGGTAGTCCTAGAGTCAAACTCAGAGATGTTTCAAAATTACTACAAGATGCGCGAACAATTAACATTAGAAGAGTAAGTGTATTTTATTCGATAACGCGAAAAATTTTATGTGCCAGTTGTACTCTTTCTTTTTTTTACTAATTTCTTTTAACGTAAACATACGGAATTTATCAATGCCTTTCAATTCTGTTTAAATAAACTTGAATCATCGAGCAACATCGATGTTTATACGAATACTTAAATTTTGAACGATCTGTACAATTTATGTCTTAAATTTTAAATTTGATAACTATTGTTTCCGCAGTTAATTGGCAGCAGAATTGATGACGTTGAAACGCAGGAGAGCAGCAATGACGTATCTCAAGATACGTTGGAGAGAAATGTGATAACAGAGACACAAATGTCTATTAATGTAAATGAGGAGGATCAATCATATATACAAACACCGAAAACGGATTCCGATGCAAAAACACGCAAAGTCTCTGAAAAAGCCTTTAACGAAACTTTGTACGCAGCAGGCAGTTCGAAACAGAAAAATAGTAGAGATTGGGAGGACGATCCGCTGGAAGGTCCAAGTTGGCTGTTTAGTAACACTTTAAACATGCCGTCGCCGGATAATGAGCCGGAAGAGTTGGGTCGTTCACATAATTTTGATGTCAATAATAATTCTGAATTAGCATATGCTGAATCGAGCGATTCAGAAAGCATAGAAGATCAGTCGAGAAATTCAGTCGAATCTATGAACGTATCTAATACGTCATCGACAAGAAGTGCATCCGTTATTAATCATGCTGGATGTGAATCCTCTTCGATTGATGACAATAATACGGACAATAATAATTGCGAAACAATGTCAACTATATTTGATCGTGAAAGAGTAAGTGACGCGGAAGACAGAACGAGTTTCGCGAGCTTTATAACATTGAGAAGAGGTCATTCCGAAATTGTGGAGGAAGAAGAGGACGATTTTACGTTAATGTTGACGTGTCCATCGCCACAGAACTCGCAGTTCAACATCAACGATCTACGACTGCCTGATGATGAGGATATCGCGACGGATTCCGTTAGAGAAAATGGGATCGATAACGCATCATTGATGAATATCCCGTCTGTACTGAATCAAACAGAACACGCTCAAATAAAACAGCCGTTAATTCTAGCCAATAATGGTGAGATAACGTCTAACAAGAAGAAGCAAATAAAAACTAATAAGAATAAAAAAGCAAAAACATCGAAAGTGAAAGATGAAACTGATCAGAGCGAAAATGGGTCAAGACTTACGAAAAAGGCAAAGCAGAAAATCATTTTGGAAAGCAATCGGGATCCGAGCGCGGCAAAAGTTGTTTTGGAGAAACTTAATGAGTCTCATATTAAATCGAGAGTGTCGTCAGACGACGATATGGAATTTCGAAGAATCAATGATTACACGTACGTATAATTGCGAATTACTACCAGGTCATTATATAAAAACGTTCTGGGCTACATGTTGTCTTGTGACATTTTGAATTTATAGAACAGACATGGATAATCAAGGAGATAATCAATCATTAGATTCGGAAAATCAACGTCCGAAACGGAGAAACACGCCAATAACTTTGAAAGAACCTAGTCTCAGAAAGTAAGTACCGAAATAAATTCTATTTTAGATAACTATTAAGTAAAATATATCTTTAGCGAGATTTAACTTAATTCGACATTCGAATGTTGTATGATTTTAGAAAACTGAGACGAGACTAAGTCGAACAGGGACAATGTGAAAGTCAACTTAAAAGAAAAGAATTAAAAAAAAAAGAAAAAACTAAAAATTTATACGGAAAATTGGAAAACCAAACATAAAAGTAAAAAAAAGTATGTTGCTACTTGCATTAATATTGAAAAAAAAAATAATTCCAATTAATTGGTACACATTTCTACTAATTGAATGAGGTGTTATTACTGAATATAATTTTTTAACTTTGTGACTATAATAACTTTTTAACAAACTGTTAATATAAATAAGTTTGTAATATACATACATATACACGCGGATGTTATTTGAGGTAGTTAGGTAAATGTTAAGATTATTTTTATCTGGTGAGAGTGATAACTTTAAAGTGCTTTTATGATGAAAATCTCAATCGTCTCGTACATGCAGGGATGATCCGTTAGACATTCCTGATGAGCTACTTCCATTGGCATTTTACACACATAACATGCTCGACTGAGAGACAGATTAGAGCGATAAACCCGCTTCAGTAAAACACGCTTATACTATTTTTTCCTCTCGCACGTGGACATGTGCGAATCTCGTTCACATACCATCTTCCTTCTAGATATAAGATGATATTGATTTGTATATTCTTTTGTATATTATTGGAATTATTTTAATAAACATAGAGCCAGATAGTGGAATTGTGTGCACAGCTATTTTTTCAGATATGTACAAACTATCTCGTATATTCCTTCATCTTACTACATCCAGAATCATTAAATATTTTGCGTAAATTGCGTTATTGTTTGGTACTTTTCTATTTATAATTGGAATTATAAATCGTAATGCACAAAATTTAGAAATAAAGAAATTTAAGCAAAATATTTAACGATTCTTGATCCAATAACATGAAGGCACATATAAATATAATACGCTTTTTTTCACTACGCTATTCTTTGTTCAGAATGAGACTATTGAATAGAAGTGTATTTAGATAGTTGATTTTTTGCGTTTCATATATATATATATATAATGTATACATACAATTGTAATAACTCACAATTATATTCAAACAGTAGATTGTATATATATATATGTGTGTGTGTGTGTGTAAATAAAATATTCTAATTTTTTCATTTCAATATAAAAATGTATTTAAACATCTAAATATATTTTATATTCGGAAAAGATTGTTGATGGCACTCTTGTTATTCTTTGATGTTACCGACAACCGATTATTGCGCGCACGAATATATATATATATTTACATACAGATATTATTTTTATCAACACATGCAACATTAATACATCATTTATGTGATGCGCGATAATACAAATCGAAATAACGTGTAAGTATTGCAAGAATCGGCTGGATGACTGTCAAAGACTATATGTGTGATATGTTTTGTAATATTCATATACATGGCTATATAATAAATGGACTGCATATAAACACGGCTAATAAATAAACTACACTGTACAACAAATTTAACATTTTAGTCTTTCTTTTTTTAATAAAGAAAGATCACTTTTCTAGATTATTGCGATGCGCTGAATTCAAATCTGATTTCAGAATTCCGTTATCATATCATTTAAAAATACTATTATTAAAGCCACAACTATTTGAGCAATAATCTCTTGTTACAAACATTTTACATTATAGTTAAAGTGCATTACGTCTTATCTATTCATATCCGTATGCGCTTTTCTGGATTCGTTTGTATCTTCAAATCTTCGTTGTTCGGTAACAAAAGAATAAAAACAGTGACAAATTATTATAATGCCAGTCGGCGGCGTAAATGTCTCTTAGCATATGAAATAATGTCTTGTCATTGTTAAAGATATTAATGCGACTTTATGTGCTTGAGCATTTACGTATTACGTATATATACACATAATGTCGTATCGATCAATCGATGAGTTAAAAAAAAAACTCGCTACGTGAAAGACACATGCGCGCGAGATTTGAAAGAGCGGCAACGCGAAATTGCTAAGTGCTAGGTGAAAACTGTTCTAACTCGGCTCGCGAAATGATTGATCGCCGTCGGAAACGGCCGGCAGCTTTCGTGCGCAAATAAAAAGGCTTGGCCTCCGCGTACTCTCGAGCAGTATTATGTATGTAATGGATTTAACCTTCCGCGCGCGTTCCTACGCGAGAGCGCGAACGAGTGCGCGCGGGGGCGGAAATTAATTATGTTTGTTTAATTTCAAGATGAAAAGAGCTGTTGTGTGTGTGTGTGTGTGTGTGTGTATGATGCCGCCTTGCCTATGCGGCGTCTCCACTTTAATCCGCGAGAAAAAGTGTAACGAGAAAAAGAGAGAATGAGAGAGCGCGAGAATCCATCACAAATGAATTTAATTATACATTTTTTTTATATCTTAATTACTATGATTACTCTGAATCAAAACTTTTCTCTCCAACAGAATGTTTAATTATATGCATCTCTATCCTCAATTCTATTCTACATTTTTTTTTGTGTACGGATATACACATGTGTGTATTTCACACACTTCAGCTATTCAGGTTGTTCAAATAGCGAGTTTGCGTCGAAAAATGAAAACGCGATTGCATCTACACACATACATACACACACACCGGTTAGGTTCGACTCCGAAGCCGCTCGTTAAAAACGTAACGCGATCCATCGCGGAAGGATATTCGCGACATGATCAATCGTTACATCATACCAATGCAATATGAACCATAGATCGTTATGCCTGCACTCGCATGTTTCGCCTGATATCGACGACGTGCCATCGGTCACGTTGTAACATAGTGTATGTTTGTTGCTCTCCGCCGATTACCGGATATCAATTCTCCGCGCTCGCATTTCCCTGCGTGTGCCGGAAAATATAATGCGAAACTCGAAGTATCATCATTAACGACGCAGTATACAGTCAGAGTGTTATTCGAGTTGTTGTTCATTTTGAAAACCAAGCGATTTGTTCTCGATAAGAAAGAGAGAGAGAGTATTTGTTTCATGCGCGCGTTTTCGTGTGTATTGATAAAAATTATCACGATATCAAATAATGGAAATATTAAAAACGTGTTTATTAGTAATTAAAAAAAATATCGTGTAATTAAAATAGCGTAACGCAAAATCTACGAGATTGGAATTTAACGCGCGTGCATTGTTTTTAAAAAACTTCGTAAACAGATCAAATATCATCAAATGATAGAAATATTAGTCGTAAAAAAAGTGCTTGTTAGTAATTAAAAAAAATATCGCGTATGTAAAATAGCGTAACGCAAAATCTACGAGATTGGAATTTAACGCGCGTGCATTGTTTTTAAAAAAACTTTGTGTACGGACAAGTATCATCAAATAATAGAAATATTAGTCGTAAAAAAAAGTGTTAATAATTAAAAAAAATATCGTGTATGTAAAATAGCGTAACGCGCAAAATCTACGAGATTGGAATTTAACGTGCGTGCATTGTTTTTAAGAAACTACTCGTGTACGGACAAGTATCATCAAATGATAGAAATATTAGTCGTAAAAAAAAGTGTTTGTTAGTAATTAAAAAAAATATCGCGTATTTTGTAAAATAGCGTAACGCAAAATCTACGAGATTGGAATTTAACGTGCGTGCATTGTTTTCAAGAAACTACTCGTGTACGGACAAGTGTTGCGCAAATTCCTCATTTCCATTTCTCTTTAATGGCATTCTTGCGCGACAAATAAGTAGATTAAATTGTTGATTTATCACGCAGTCGCGAGACTTGTTCGGTTGAGACTGCATTAACCGAGTGTACGATAATGACGGAGGCTTCGATCGCGCTGAAAGTCGTTCAATGCATCGCAGACAATTGCATAAGACGCAGACAACAATTACGAGCGCGAGTTATGTGGCGAGCCGGCAATACGATAGCGTGGAACACAATTGAGATCAGTGCTTACTGATATGCTTTTATATGCAATTGGGTATTGTCATTAACGTGACAAGCGGAGTAATCAAATCACTAATTCACGCTCGAAGTCATCAATGGAAAAAAAAAACAATTTCCTTCTCAAAAAACGCATTCTTTATCTGAAGGAAGTTTCACAGTCATATTAAATCTATCTCTCGGTATCTGTGTAATATGACCGAAACTTTGAAATAAAATTGACGCGCACAATTCGATTATGTTGCATAAATATGAAAAAAATCTATCATCCCAATTGCAATTGCTACATTTTTAAGCAAAACTTTCCTTCACGGTATTAAAAACTTGTACGCAATGTAATCGCAAAATTTAACATATACAACATACGTATTCCGTGTTTTTAAAAATATTCGCTTGTTTTTCGCGAAGCCAAAAACTTTGGCACTAAACACGTACGGGAACTTACATAGAGCCGTAGACAAGTTGCCCTCTCCAAGTGAGGTACATGCCAAAGAGAAACGGCGATAGATCTGTAGCCGCGTGGAAGCGGGATGAAACGAGCATGAAACTTCGTTTCCACCGTTCGCATAAATTCCGCAATCGTTGTATCGAAAATAATAAATCAGCGCGAAAAATCGATGTTGTCCGATGGCGCGTCCGTGCCGCAGAGTCGCGCGGACAAGGTTTTCATTCTGACATTCTTGACGTTTCGTGACAGTTCAAATGACAAGATTGCCCGGACGGTTTCCCCGATGGGAACGCACCTTTAACACGCTTGTACCAGCGTGCAACCGCCTCCTCCTACGTCGCGGATGTCCGGTGGTGCGCGTGCGCCGGCGATTTCCTAGTAGCGCCGATCGGTCGGCCAATCGCGCTCGCCGTAGCACGCCATCGTTGGCCAATCGTCGCTCACGTCAATGACGACATTGCTATTTTCAGCCGACGTGACTCACGGGATATAAGCGAGTAGGGTTTAGCTGGGTGTTCACAAGTTGTCGGACTGTCGTGGTGCGCAGAGACTTCGCGTCCATTCGCGTATCTCACTTCGTTCCGCAATCACGAGACAGACGGCACATGTACATACCGCCGACTGTCCGTCGTGAGTCATTGTTGTGTTGACAATCGACGAAGCAGGCGAGCGAACAGTCAGTCAAACTACCGGCGCTGGTGGAGTTACCGCGGAGTTTTAATATTCAACGTCGCGCAACGACGGGGGCTTCTGCGCCGATCGCAGGGGTCTCAACGGGTATTATATTATCATAAAGTGTCGTTGGCGCGGGCTTGTGCGCGAATACGCCGAGTGTCGCGAAACGTGTCTGTGCAATAAAGACGAAATCAAGGAGGACGGTCGGTGCGGGTGAATTTTGTTTTTTTTTTTTTTTGTGCAGCAGAGTGCGCGCGGTTATATAATCGCAGCGCGAAGCAAAGTATTTGTATGTACGTGGGTTGACGTGGACAGAAAGAAAGAGAGAGAGAGAAGGAGAAGAAACGAGAACGCGTCGCAATAGTCAACGTGTGGCTGAGATTGCAATTGTGTAAGAGACTTGTTTACACGCGCGGAAACTCCGAAGAAGTATTTCGCTTCACAGGGGGGAGAGGCTGCTTTCCTATCCGGAGGCGAGATATAACGTAGAGTTTGTCAACGAGATAGAACTCTCGGCATTCCATCGAGAGGTTAATCAGTTCAACGGCATCGATGGTGCGCGGTCTGACGATGGAACAGACGTTCTACGAAGACCCGAGCGTCTACGGCACGATAAACGGTCGCGAGAACAGCATGGGCCAACTCAAGCGGAATCTCACGCTCGACCTGAACGGTTGTCAGCGACAGGGCCCGCAGGCGAAGAGGCCGCGGTTGGGCCCGTTGCCTCAGACCACGCTCAACAACGTCACGCCAATCCTGCCGTCGCCCGATCTTGGCATGCTTAAGCTCAACACGCCGGAACTGGAAAAGCTGTTCTTGGCGTCGCAGCACGACGGTCTGGTCAGCAATCTTACGACACCCACCCAGATTCTGTTCCCCAAAACGGTCCCCACCGAAGCGCAAGAGCTTTTCACTCGCGGCTTCGTCGAAGCGCTCAACGAACTTCATCACTCCGACAGCTCGCAGGAACCCGGGAGCATCCACGGCGCGACTTACACCACACTAGAACCACCTGGTAGCGTGCAAAGTACAGAGTCCACTCTGAGTAACCCAGCGCTGATCCAGGTGAAAGACGAGCCGCAAACGGTGTCGAGCACGCCGCCGATGTCGCCCATCGACATGGAGAACCAGGAGAAGATCAAACTGGAGAGGAAACGGCAGAGAAACCGCGTGGCCGCGTCCAAGTGCCGACGGCGCAAGCTCGAGCGTATCTCCAGGCTGGAGGACAAGGTCAAGGTGCTCAAGGGCGAGAACAACGAGCTCAGCAGCGTGGTGCACAAACTCAAGGAGCACGTGTGTCGGCTCAAGGAACAAGTTATGGATCACGTGCAGTCCGGTTGTCACATCATGAGCGTCGCCGGTCAGTTTTAAAAACCCTCTAACCGCTTCCCCTTTTCCTTTCTCGCCCACGAAGATTAAACTCTCGAGCGAAGAATTTCGTCATCATCTTCTTGCCTTCTCCCGCGTAGCTCCCGCGAAAGAAACGAACCTTGGACTTTCGCCGATAGTTCGTTCTTGATTGATTTGGATCATTCCGAGAGAAAGAAGCTTTGCTACTACGTGGACCTTTATTCTTTCGCATTTGGAAATGTTCTCTACCTCGGATTGGAGTAAATCTTTAGACTGATATATGAAAAATAAGAAAGAAAATCCAAACAATTCTAAAAGGAAAAAAATTGGAGTTGGAAACATGGAGAGGTAGTAGTTTCAAGAAGAGTGTCTCCGTCGCCATCCTGGATAAAGAAACGTTTACGAGAAGAAAGAAGAGTGGGAGAAAAGGAATCAGCCGATCGTCCACATCATGTTGACACGGTTGTCTCTCTCTCGGTTCTTTTGTGTTACAACTGGGAGGAGGCGATCGCACACCACGACGGTAGGAGTAAAGCAGGCGGAGCAGGAAGAGAAGAGAAGGTGGTAGTCGAGGTGGAGAAGGAGGAAGGAGTGCCTTCGCATAAAATGTAAAGAATGGTTGGGAGAGTTGCGAGCGTGAGCAACTCTTTGGCGTATATATGCGAGAGACTTTACACGCATGAGCACACGCTTGACGACGAGCGAATGCACGCGCGTGTGCCGCGAATGAATGTGTGAAAGAATGAATGCCGAGAAAAAGAAAAATGTGATGTATGCGTATGTGAAAGAGAAAAAAAGATAGAGATAGAGAGAGAGAGAGAAAGAGGGAGGTAGCGCGAGAGGGGAGAGTATCGCGACAGCCATTTTGGAGAACGCGAATCCGGCGGGAGATTCGAGTCTGCCGGTGACTGAAGCTTTTCTTGCATCTTCTGTTCTATTTTCCTGCCGCTATATTCGGAAATTGATCTTCGCTGAGCGATTTTTTTTTCCACAACACTCGTTTCTTGTATCTCGTAAAGAGTTTCTCGACTAATTGTTGTAATTTCTTGTATTGACGAATTTTGAAAGTTGCAATAACAAAAAGTTGCAACTCCTTTTCTTACCTTTTGGAACGGCAACGCTGATTTGTTTCTTCTCTAATTTTGATTGTACATCACTCTTTTGTATTCAGTCTTCTTTTC
>QVOA01001000.1:0-67699 GCA_014825685.1 Pseudomyrmex cubaensis
TCAGATATTCGAACAAGAAGTAAACAATTCCCATTCACGTCTGTCTTCTTGAATTATACTTGAATCGAATAAATTTGCCTCGGCATTTCGCAAAAAAAAAAAAGGAAATAGAGAAAGCGATTTTATTCATCGATCTCACGAAGAAATCAGAGAGTTAATGTAGAGAGAGTCGCGAGTCAGATACGTCGCGGTACACCCTGTATAAGCACCGCCGTACCTTCTACGGTACCTACCACCCGCAACCGACAACAGGCCAAGCCGGGGCAGAGTCTTAGGCCAGGCCAAGCCGAGCAAGAGAGTCGTGTAAGAAGGGGTTAAGAAACTCTCGAACTGAAGTGCCTACACCGGAAGCAGGGGCCTTGCTTTCTGGGCTAATAACCGTACCCACATCGACACGCGGGATCTGCGTGCGCGCGTACACGCTTAGAGGAGAGAAGAAAGAGAAAGAGCGAAGGCAAATAGAAGGAGCGAGAAAAAGAGGGAGACAAAAAAAAGAGAAGCGTGAGAGGGAGGCAGAGGAGGGGTCGGAAACGAGGGGAGGGGAAGAGGTGTAATATAGCGCGGCGGGGCCTCTTTATATGCGTGCGCGTAACGTGTACACGACGAACGCGGCGGTTTGTTGTGTGACGCACGCACACACACAGGTGCCACCGGGGAGCCCCTTATCAGCATGCAAAGCTAGATTTTATGTGCGATCGAATGCCGAGTCGTCGGGATTCATACGCAAATCGCAATCGAGTTACATGCACGCGAGAACGGAGAAAATGCCGCCGCGAAAAGTTGCCGCCCGCCCGACGACACTGATACGCGCCTTTTGCTTGGACCGCAATTGATGATCAGATGATGTTTTACGCCGCACACCACACACACAGTGTTTTTCAGCGCAACGGTTTCAAGAGAAACAACGTGTCGATTGTGCGCACGTTGTCGACAAGATTTCTCAATTATAATCCGCGATAATTACTCGATTACTTTCTGAGTTAATTAATTATATCGTCCGCGCTCGTCATATTTTAAATATATTCCATATACATGCTCGACGATATATATCGTATAATAAATGCAAACAATTTCCTGCGCTGTAATTATAATCGCCGTACGGCGTTGTTTACACAGAGAAGCGCGTTGGTTATTTTTCTCTTACAGCGGCCGCTGTAATTATAAATAATACGATTTCGCGCGTTGCTTCGCGAGCGTACACGCGGTAATTTTATGAAATGCGACGGACGGATCTCGCGAAGTGGATCTTCTCACCGTTCGCCGAGATTGATTATCGTTCTCCTAACAGTACAAGCGCGAATAGCTCTCTCGTAAACGGATAAATCTGCAATTAAATGCGAAATTAACCTGAATATGAAGCGCGATTAGGCATCTCGAGGGCGAAGTAACGTTACGGGATAACAGCGAGAAGAAAAAGAAGACTATAACGCGTCAACATCCGCTTCTGAAATCTTTCGATGAACGATATTTAAATTTGTCTTCACTCTGATCGAATTAACAAAATCTTTAACCTCTGCTTGAGGTAATAAACAATCAGATAAAATTAACGCTACTTGTATTATCGATTACTTCTAACGTTAGATGCGCTAAAACATGCCGATGTCCTATTTATTCCCGGACGTTGTCATGTCACAACGAGAGATCAATCAAAAATATTGTTAAACAATCAATCAGTACAAACGTACCGACAAAACGCCGCTTTTTCTGAAAGAACAACGTCTCGTCTCTTCGAGAGAATGAAACTCTTATCGCGCGCAAAACGGTATGCTATCCCGTTTTCCGCTTTTTCCGGTCTCACGCAACGAATCGGACACCCGCGTACGTGAGATTAGAAGGTTTCGACTTACGCGTAATATTCTTATCTCGTTTTGTTTTCTTTTTTTTATATTTCTTCCTCTTTTTCGACTTTTCCTCACGCTTCTTCGGTCTTTTTCCTCGCGGCCCTCGTCAGTCCGTCCATCCCCTTCCTTTCCCGCGCCGTCGCGTTTGACACATTCGCGCCGGTATAAAAATGCAGCGAGAGGCTCTCCCGAGTGTGCCCGGCCGTGTATATAGCAAAAGGAGCGGATGTCTGATGTGTAAGGAACCGCTAAAATGGTGTTCGCTCTTATCCGAAGATCTAGAGCGGCGATGCGAAGAGAGGCACGCGGAGGGCTATACGTAAGGTAAAAGGGGGCTCATGACTGGTCGGTCGGTTGGTCGGTCGGGTTGGTTGGTCGGTTGCCTTGTGCTGCTGCCGCTGCTTGTTGGTCGTCTGGTTGGTGCCGTTACCAGAAAGAGGCCACCTAGGTTCGCAACAAATGCTGAGTTATGTCGCGAACTTTCTTTATAATGAGGCACCCCGGCTCCATGAAATGACGAGCGTAATTAAAGCGAGCAGCCACCGGAGGTCAGGGATCTCCGTGATTTTCACAATGGGAAACGCGCGCCCATATATATACCATCTTTTTTCTCTCTCTCTCTTTTTCTCTCTTGTTCTATCGTCATCGTCCGCCTCTTACCGCAACATCTTCATTTACACCGCGTGGATACGTTATTGCGTATTTCAGGACGCTCTTCTGTTTAAAAAAGTTGCATTTCACACAATGATTGTTGTAAAAAAATTAATTTATCGATACACTGTGCCGAGAGTCCCGAAACCAAAGATATTCCGTTGTATTAATTATTATACGTTATTTAGTTTTACGTAAATAATAAAATTATTTTTACTTCCTTGTTTTTTTTTTTTAATTTTACCTCCGTAATAATTGTAGAGTCTGTTCGAGTGATCAGCGTCGACGCGTGATGTCAAGATATAGAAACGCACATATAAATTATATTGAAGGATATTTTTTCGAAACTGTCTTGAACTTTTGCGATAAAGCTTATTTTTTTTTTTTTTTTTTTTTTTTTTTTTTTTATAATGCAACCTTGCCCCGTTTTACGCCTCCCCGTGACACAACAATGGAAACACGCAATGGATACAACATACATTTCACTTTTTCGCAACGTGTGTGTACTGGGGGGCCTAAAAGTATTGCGCGATTTCCTCGCCGCGCGAGAGAATTCACCTCGTACACACAATGTAGATTGGAATTGGCCGTGTACCGTAAAAAGCCTAATTATCATCTTTCGAAAGACGGGACGCGCGCGTCTTCTCGCCGTGATTCGACTCTATTCATGAGCGGACGGACGGCTTACTTAGAACACGTGAACGTCTCGACGTTATATACAAACAAACAAGATTCCTCTCTTTATCTTTGACTCATAGACTGAGTTTTCTATCAGAACATATATATATATATCATAATATAAAAACAGCGCGATATATATTAAATTCGAATATCACTGCGGGAGGTAAATGGTGCCACTTCGGTTTATCGAGGCTCGAGAAACGGAGCGCGCGCGTATTTTCCCCATCTCGTTTTTATTATTCTCGGCGATCGCAATGGCGCGCGCATTCCGCAATGCATCGGCTCGACGGCCCGGCAGATAAGATACTCGAATATCGGAAGTCATGTCTTCGCTATCGCGCGCGAGGAGAAACGCGCGAAATGCCGAAGCTTATTTATCGGTCCCTGCGTCTCCTGCGTGCGGAACGTCGTCGCGTCGTCGTCGTCGTCCTCGTCGCGCGAATACTTTTCTGCGATTCCGATCCTTCTTGCGGGATCTCGCGAGAGGCGGCCCGCGTTACATTCCTGCCGGCGATCCCGCGCCAGGATCCCCCGGAACGATCGCGTCCCTCCTCGCACAACCTTCCCGGCGGCACCCGGCCGCGGCTTATTCACGCGCGCGCCGCGGGGGCTCGTATAAAACTGCTCCCGAGTTCGGTGGGGTCAGGGATCACGTTGGCCGCGCCGATAAGGATCTCGCGTGAATGATTGCCGATGATATTTCACTTACTAGGGGATCGTCAAACCGTCCACCTTTGGACGGTACACATATATCCGACGATACCGGGAATTCTACGCGAGAAACCGCGCGACGATGTTCCGCGCGCGGTTTCTCCCCCTTCGCGCAAATAATAAACCAACCAACGCGTCTATACGTATATAACGCGTACCTTTCATGATGTCCATTAAAGTGTTCCGCGTTGAGGTTGTCGGAAAGTTCAGAGACGGAGTTTACAACCCGGCGATGTAAACATTCCTCGGAGCTTCGAGTTGCCTCACGAACCTCTAAAATAAGAAGAGACAGAGATAAATAAATATTTTTATTCGCAAAACTATTTATATTACTATATATGGTAATATATATTATATATACATTATCATATATTTTTTTATCATAAGTTCTCGCGATCGACGTAACGTTTTCTCTCAATCATGATTATTGTCGTAATCGTCAATTGTCATGTTTATTCATATTTAGATAATGTTCAATACGCAATACGAACCTTGACGAATCCAAAAAAAATTTCGCCAACCGGAGCTGCGCGTCGTGTACATACACGCATTGACTCGAGCGTGATTTCTCAAAACTTCAAACTCCTACGCACGTCTTGGTGGCGCCACCTCTCGCACATTAACAGCAAATTCATGACGCGCGAGTGGCGCGTATGTGCATACAATACACACTCGGACGCCATTACAAATTCCGCGCCGAATGATAATTCGGAACTACGCGCACGACAGATTGGAAATGTCTCACCGTTATTAATCCAACGTTCTCTCGCGTCGTTTGCTCGCACGCAAGCTGCGTACGCTCGACCGTTTAATTAACTAAATACGACGCAGTCCGATAAAACGACACGTATTGGCTATAAACTCGCCGCCGCCGTCGCCGATAACACGCTGCGTGTCGATCGCCGGCCGCTTTTCCCGTCGCAATTATGTCAAGCAACGCACCTCTGCGAACTCGACGACGCATCGCGGTGTTTATTCTGTTGCCGCGTTGTTGTTTTTTTACTCCACGATAATATCCTCGTCTTATTCTTCGAGTCGCGTTCGCGAACACGGCACGTCCGCTCGACCGCGTTGGACTGACTGACGGACATGCGCGAATTATTAATGATATAGAACGGAAGCGATATCTCGATCGCATCGATTGTCACGCGACTCAGATCGAAGAGTATACTCTTGAAATAATATCAGTAAATATTCGTCTATCGATAACGCGATTTACCTTGTCACGACTTTTCGATTTTGCTCTCTTACAACATCAGAGTAGATCTCAAGATTTATTGAACTGAACGTTAAAAAATCTCGAATATTAATTTTTCCGTATCGAGAAAATGACAAGATTGAACGTAGCCGCAATCGGCCGCAGCGCCATGACGTAACGCGGTGTGTGTGCGCCACGGTAGCGCAGCTTCGCGTCTATATCTCGTCATCGCTTCTCCAACTTCGCGTCGTGTGTGACAACCGGTCATTAATAATGTCTACCTGCGCGCTCTTTTAGCACCGAGGGGAATACGTGCACCATCGGCGTTGGCCGCGTCGGCGACCATTTCTAGAGGTACGTTTAAAATCGCGGCTTCTGTGTGCGTAATGCGGTGGATGCATGCGCCTTCGGTTGTCGGTTTGTCCGACTCTTGACTCGATTTCGCGACCGCAACTCTCTCGGGGAAGATATATCTCTCCCCAACCGCTCTCCCAGGAGAAAGAGCTTCCCTCGTTCTCTTCTCCTCAACCGCGCGGTCCTTCTCGCCCGTTCCCTGAAGCCGGTGTGTGTGCGCGCGGATTCTCTCCCTTCTGCCTCCGCGGACGACCAGGGCCCTCGCCAATGGGGGGAGAACGGGGGGATAGCAGAGAGACCCCGCGTCGCGGAGACAACATAAAGATTTAAGGCTGGGAGATGCGCCAATAAACATGCTGCGCCCCTGCCGCAGTCAGCTCGCGCGCTTCTCCGCTCCGTTCCGTTTCATTCGGTTCCGCTCTCGCCGTTCTGTTCTGTTCGCCTTCTGCTCCTCATGGTTCTGCTCCCGGCAGCCACCGCATATGTGCACGTCGTAGCAGCGCGACATGTACGCAGACTGCATACAGGGTGTCTCATCTCGAGCCGTTTTGATTTTTTTTTTTTAATATGACGTAACACATTTTTCTAGATTTTGAATTTTTCTTCTAAATTTGCTCGACCTTAATCTCTACCTCTAATGTCCTTAATTCTCTTCATTGTGGCAACTGTTTTATTATATTAAATTGGTTGCAACAGAATGTTCAAGCTCTCTTCTCGCACATCGGTTTCAAAATTAATCAGATAGATCTTTCGTATCATGCAAGGAACTAACAAGAAATACACTTTTAATTTTACAATGAACTCGGTTTGATTGTCGTGTTAAGTCGAGTTAATGCTAGGCATGTTGATCTAACGATTCGTTCTGATTTTCAGCGAGCGAATCTCAGCGACGTTTGCGAGAGGTAAAGTCCGAAAGAAGCGGTTCTCCGGATAACGAGATGCGGGTACACCTGCCAGGCTGTTGGTTTGTTCAGCTCCGGCGGACGCGCTTTCGCACACGGCGGAAATAAAAGCTTTCAATACACGAAAGGACGATCGTATACCGCGAAAGTAGTAGATCGGGACGTTGGTCGAGCAAAGCGACAAGGGACTTGAGAACTGGGCCCACTTGCCGGTGCTTGCTGCTACTCTCTTCTGTCTTTCTCTTTCTCACTCTTCTTCTCTTTCTCTCTGCTCTCAGAGGCCCCCGACTTATTTATTCCTTTCTCCGTCGCTGGCTCCCTTTCTTCCTCGACTTCTTCTTTATTTCTGTCCTTTTGCCCGTTTTCTGCTTCCGCAAACGACAGCCGCTTATTTATACCCCGTCTTTGCATCGTGCGGGAGAGACCGAGCGAGGGTGCTTTTGCGTTTACTCGCTACTGCCGAGTTGCTGTTGTTGCTGCTGCTGTTGCCGCCGATTCTCGTTTCGATTCCTTTTCTTCACTCTCTTTCTCTCTTCTTCCTTTCTGCTCTTTTTGTACACATCTTTGATCGCGCGTATCTCTTCCTCATTTCCTTTCGAACCATAAAGCGGATCAGCGACGAGGCGCACTTTGCTGCCGCGACACCGCGAGATGCGGTCGCGGACGTGAAGAGCAATTCCGCATCACTTGTCGACACGGATCGCAGGCAGGCAGGTCTATATTATGCGCGTCAGTTCGTAGACCGTCTTCTCGTCGCTTTTCTGTTGAGATTCCTAGTCGAGAAGTCTATGTTACTGTATCCTCGTCAAGCGAAACAATTAAGCCGCGATGACGGAAACTCGCTGTAACGCTCGAGATGAAAGGAACAAACCGGTATTTATCTTCTTCGTGCGATCGTTTTTCGGGGATAAATTTCTGATCAACCTCGGGTTACTCTTAACTCTCCGATTCGAACGATCTCTCATCCCGAATTAGACGAGACCCGATCAGATTCTGGCACGATGAAGGGTATACCGAACACCACGGACATGTCTGTTCGCGACAAAAGCGGAGGCCGAGAGCGAGGGAGAGGCCTTCGAACAAATAAATGCTGAAAAGAGGAACAAAACCGACATTATGTGGCATTAACATACAAAGTATGTCAGACTCGCGATCCGCAGGCATAACATAGTATCGCAGTGTTCGCATACCCCTGCTTCTCAGCGGCCGCGTGTAAGAGAGAAAGAGCGAGAAAGAGGGGAAAAAAGAAATGAGCGAATGCGTGTATTAGAAAGAGAGAGAAAGAGGGAGGAAAGAGCCGCCGAGCGCGCGGAATGGAGCGAAGGACGAAGAGGGTGGAATGATGAACGCGGTAAAGTGTGCATGTGCGTCTCGGCAACAAGGACGAAAGAGGGAACGGAAAGACAGTAGCGGATTTGTTTAAATAAACATGCGCGGGAAATATACACACATGCTCTTTCTGTAAGTCTTTCAGATCTAATCGCACGCTCGCACACGTTGATTCCGTAACGTACACATACAACATATACACACACACGCACATACATTCTCACAATAATGTTTCCCAAAATCATGTTTTTTTACAAATTATAAATAAAATATTTTAGTAGATGTTACAAACAATATCCTGATTTTAGAGTGTTAATTATATCAATAAGTTTCCTAAAGAGCAAATTAATTTCCTTTATCGGTTTTTCGATAATCCGCTACTGACGAAGGAAAGAGAGAAGGAAAGCATTTACGTCGTCCTCTGGTCCTCCGAAGATCCCGGTCCCATCGTTTCGTTCCTCTTCGGAGTATATATGTGTGCGGTGCCACGCGGTGCGGCTTAACGCAAAAGGGCTCACCGGGAGCGGGGAAAAGAGCAGCGCAGTGGAGTAGCAGAACGGAAAGGGAAAAGATCCGAGAAGGCAGAGCGGCGCAAAGCGCGGTGGTGGCAAAGGGAAAAAACGAAGTGTATATATCGGGGCCGGTCTACGACGACGACGGCGGCGACGCCGGGGACACACACACGCACATACAAAAAGAAGGATTCTCCTCCGGTGTCACCGCCGGTGTAGCCGATCCGGACTCCGCCGGATCGGCTACCGCTAGCGAGGGCTGCGAGCTGGCAAAAAAAGAACGTGTCGTTCCTTCTTTAGAAAACTCACAATTTTTTTTCCTCACACAAAACGTCTCACTTACAGAAACTTGAATGCAAATACATAGAATTACAAGGTTACACATTACTGTGCGCTCATGTTTTGTTTTTCAAATATTTCTGAATTCCGACGCGATCGTGTTTCTATCCAACGCTACCCGATAGTTCCGCATCGCTTTTGCGAGTTTCACGTTTTGGTCTTATACGTTAGCTATTAGCGAAAATTTATACGCGCGCCATACGCTCTATTTTACGATGCATTTAAGAAACAGCTCTACAAAGTCCGATTCAGATTAATTGCGTTTCTTTTTTTTTTCTTATCTTGAGTGAAATATTCATACACACACATCTCTCTCGATCAATATTTGCGCAATATATATTTCTTCAATAATTTACATTTTTTTAAATATCTAATGATAATTGTATAATTAAGATGGTAACGTCTACTGAGACAAAGTATAACTGCTCTTCTATATAAAAATGTAAAAGTTTACAAAAGCTCGTGAGATCTCTAACGATACGAACTTAAAAAGTAAGGCACATCTAAAATACAAATTGTTACAACACGTGTAATAATAATAATAAGAATAAATATATACATGAATTCAAAATGCTAATAATAAGAAAAAGCCTAATGATGTCGATTTTTGTGTAAAATATGTCGCATTATGTATGTAATAAAAAATAATATGAAACTATGTATTATGTTGTATATAATGTGTATACCAGACACACACATTGTACCGTATCAATTCGTATACTACACAACAGACGTAAATCTAGCAATACTATTAACGTTAAGGTTGAACATTTGGCTTTTTAATATGCAATAAGTATCCCTTTGACAATAATATCCCACGACATTTTAAGTAGACCTGATACTTTAGCAACCAGTGCAAGGCGGCAGTGTTGCCGAATATATCCTCTAACACTTCTTGAGGAAGTATTTCTATTTCAAGGAATGGAACAAAAATGTGTTACGGTTAATAACGTTGTAAAAATTCGAAAATCACATTAATGTTTTTTGAGCTCGTAAAATTTTTTTTTTTTTTTTTTTTGCAAAATTATTACGATTAGGAGAAGATATTTACCAGCTGGATCACTGTGTGTTAGTAACTGAATGTCATTTTGCTTAGTGAATTCTTGCAAGGCTGGCGGCACTACACAACAGGCAGTTAAATTAATTTGTACTATATTTGGCTTTACCTGCAAGGAATACATATATTTCTGCATTACATAAGTTCGACACACTGAATGGGATTTACACACATTACTTTGCACAGAAGGTGATTCATTCTTACTTCAGCCCAATGGAATAGATCCGTGAACGTGTTGGTGTTAATGTCGCTCAATCCGACACTGAACAATTTGCCGGCTTTTATATATTCCTCTACCACAGACCATATTTGTTTTAATGACGACAACGTATCTTCTGGGTTCTCATCCGTTTTGTAAGCTATTACTAAAGATTCTATGGTACTTGTATGTAGTGCTTTAAATGCTATTTAAAAAAAAGGAAAGATATAATAAAAATTTATTAAAAAAGATATTGTTACAATTACAGCCAACATACCTTGGTCCAATGCTTCCTTCAATAAATCAACATTAGGTGAGGAAATAAATACTTTAGTAGTAATCTTCAAATCTTTCCTGTCAACATTCTGCATACCTGTATCTTCCTTTCCATTAATCTATGCAATAATTAATATAAACACAAATCAAGAACAAACAAAGAAACAAAATGATTTTTTGGTCTTGTTAGCAGTACAACTGGAAATAGATGTTTAAATGGCAGGATGGATTCTGCTTTAACATTTATGAAATAAAACATCTATTTTCAATTATGAATCAAACGTTCACACGTTTATCTTCAGGATATATATACACATATCCACAAATACATACAAAATCATTAGAAATCTATACGCACAACTGTCGCACTGTCTCCCCTGTTCTGTTCATCCTTTAAGATAATTTTCAACGACTCGGTTAACTGAAACACAGAGTCAACAAGAAATTATAAAAATTTCTTTTGAACAAAAATCTTTCGAGAAAATTATTTTCGCATTGCGAACGTTATTACGCGGCATAACCTCAATCTTTATCAGTAAATCAATCTTACTATGTCATTAATGAAGTGCCAATTACATGACGTTTATCTTAGAAGGATTGACATGACGCAATAACTGTCAACTGACCTCATCGGTGGTGTTTTGGCTGGCTAACTGCTTCGCCTCGCTCAGGGAAATTATGTTCCCGGTGTTGACGAGCAAATCGCGCGAAGGCATATTCGGCGAGCTTACACGAATTTCTCACGACAAGTCCGGCTTGTCGAGAAATAGTGCGAGCATTTATACGCTCGTGCTGTGCCGTGATGTCATCGATCGTGACTCTACGATTTATCCGCAGAAAAACTGTACAAACGGCTCCACGAGAATGCTCTATCATGTGATGTAATCTTGCGTTACGCCTATTTGCACGGAGATTGTACATGTATGTGTACTCGCAATTATCTATTATTACCATTTTAATTTTCTGTAACTCTTGAAAACGTTTTTGAATATATAATTATATTGTATGATTCGCGCACCTGCAAAATTACTTGAAGAAATAAGAAAATACAAAGAAAAATATGTAACTTACGTCTATGACTTCGATACATAAACTGTCGTTACATTTCAAGAATAAATTTGTTACCTTTGTAACACAAAAAGCGATGAAGTTACTGTTATTAAATATAGTTTTCTTTGGTATTTAAAAACCTTATTATTTTTTGTAGTTATTAACAAACTTTGAAGTACAAAATTTTGTCGCAATACGCAAATGTTTTTAAAATTCTAGTTTGAATTTTATACGTTTGCTGTCTTATGTATTTACCTACATTATGATTTATAAAATTAATCTCAGAAGTATACGAGGGACTGAAATGCAGCCGAACGCAACATTGTTCGGATGAAAATTCAATGTTGGAGCAAATCGGAAGGTGGTTCACAGAAAGAGCAAAAGAACTACCGCGAGTTTGCTATACTGGTGTTTACATACTTCGTGGTGGCACGCATAAATACTAATAAACACAACAATATCCACTTCCAATCATTTTTGCTTGTCATTCAGGCGATAGTATATCACCTGGTTGTCTCACGCGACGTATCAGCTAGAAAGATAATCCGAGAAACTTCGTGAAAATGCCTATCGATATTGCCTCGTACGGATACGCCGCTTTGGTAGCCGGTGGTGGAATATTAGGTTACGTGAAGTCAAGTGAGTTTGAAAAGATCAACCAGGTTTTGCTATCGCGCGCAAGAAATTTCACGTGTCAATCAAATCTTTGATGCTTTACGCACGCGAAGAATCCACAGATCCTGTAATCTTGTATTTGTATGCCGCAGATTCTATTCCTTCCTTGGCAGCCGGTCTTCTTTTTGGATCTATTCTGGGCTATGGAGCTTATCAGATATCTCAGGATCAAAAAAACATAGCAGTTTTCGCAGGAGCCAGTTCGGTTCTTGGGGGTATGATGGGATTTCGATATTATCACAGTGGTAAACTCATGCCAGCTGGAATGCTTGCTGTGTTCAGGTACATATCTTTTGTTGTCAATTGTTAAAAAGTTATGTAAGAAGATAAAGAAGAGCATTTGTGCATATCTTTTTTTTCTTAAGTTTGCAAAGAAACAAAAAGTGATGTTTGCGCAAGTGTTTTGGTGTTTTGTTGAACCAAAATCATTTTACATTTGTTGCAGCAAATGCATGACATAATATACAACTCTGACATCAATGTGTTTTTGTATACACCATATGTTGTAGGAGATTCTCTGAAGAAAAAGATGATGCACAAATACTTTATTATTTATTGTGTTACAAAGAACAACTATTTATACGATGTTATTAATACTAGAATGTATAATGTTTAGTACTCTCATGGTCATAAGGACAGTTGTCAGATATTTTGGTGATGTGCCATTACACACAAGGACACAGTGAACAAAATCTTTGCGAAAATTAGAAGTATGTTGCATTTATATTAATTTTAATATTATTGAGTGCGAAGAGGAACAAAATATATATATATATAATTGAGAAATATAAATAAAATTTGTAGGTTTAATATATATTGCGTTATAAAATTTTACCAATGTGTGCAATTTGTGTTGGGATTTAAATTACATGCGCAAACGCAATGAGAACAGCCTCCATTATTTCACCTCACCATGACGCATAGATGGCAGTAGTTGTCTGATATTTATACGACTGCGTTCCAAAACCGTGTCAGCCGAATAGCGTTTGAATCAATCAATGACTAATCGAGTGAGCATAAATTTATAAAACATAAAAGACCAGTGGGATTGATCAGTTCTCAACGGAATTAAAATAATTTCGAATGTTGCAAAGCGAATCTCTTGCAATACTTAAATATGACTTTATGATTTTTCTGTTGCGCGAACCAATGAGAACGTTTTGAAGTGACTCAATAAACGATCGCAATTTGCTAGTTTTCTAGTTGGTACACGTGTTCACCGAGAAACAGCACATTAAACAGAATCTCGATCTGTATTATTTAAGTCTTGTGCATAAGAAGCCATATAAATATAATAAATAATCAAACGGTAGGGAACAGTGCAATATCCAAAGTAATAATTTGCCTGGTTCAACGTGTCCTTTTTGCGAAAAACGCATAGCCGTTCTTTGCAGTCAATATTCTATCTTTTTTTTTTTGTGGAAGACGCGCGTGAACACGTTGCAACCTGTGAGTGGAGAAAAGACTCCTCTACACAGCTACGTTGCGCTAATTGAGACAATCCTGCCGGTAATTTCCGGAAGTGTCGTTCCTTTTTGGAACGCATCGCACCACTATCTCGCCCTTGTGTAAATAGATTAAATTATCATTATTAAATAATTGAATAACACGTATTCCGATTTCTTGCAGTTTAAACGTTCACGCGTACTGCTTGTCGCGAGAATCTGTAACTCGAACCTGATTTTTTTTCAAATTGGTAAGATAACACTCTTATTTGAACAGTCGATTTTTGTGCAACACAAATTGATTTCTCATTCTCGCTACGTGTCAAGTGCAATAAAGAAATGCATCGTCGTTCTTGCGATCGTTTGTAAATCTTGCGTTGAAGGTTAAGTTTTACTGTTCTCCGGTGCATCAGTTTGCGAGAAATAGAATGTAGCTGTGTATTGCGAAGTGAACAAAAATACGTTTTTTTTTTTTTTTTATCTTTGTTTTACAGCTCGCTCTTTTTCTCACCTTAGAATTTCTTTCATTGTGTGTCCACATTACTCGTTAAATAACTCTGTATGAAATTTGATATTAATTGTACATCAATTTTTCTTATTTCAGGAATATGAAATGGCAAGAATAGTAGCGTGTATTGTATTAATTTATTTGAGTGCATGTTGTAATATATTGAGCGCAGACGAAAATGATGACAATGTCAGTGACGAAATACAGAAGCCACCTTACAAAAGTCCGGAGCCTACGGGTTATGCTTACTTAGCAGAGGACTTTGACAATGAAGAAAAATTTAAGAATAAGTGGATATTATCGGAAGCAAAGAAGAACGATATCGATGATGACATCGCCAAATACGATGGTTATTAAAATTTTCTTTCATGAGATACTTTAGTACGCCACCTTAATTTAACGATATTTAAAGTCAAAACTTTTTGATCGTATTAATAGGAATTTGGTCCATTGAAGAACTGAAGAGACACGCCGAAAAAGGAGATTTAGGATTAGTGCTTAAGAGCCAAGCTAGACATGCTGCTATTTCTTCTATGTTAGATAAGCCTTTTTATTTTGAAGATAAGCCCTTAATTGTACAATATGAAGTTAATTTTCAAGAAGGTCAGGATTGCGGTGGTGCCTATCTTAAATTGCTCACATTAGACGAGGAATCTGGAGACTTGAAGCAGTTTCATGATAAAACACCATATACCATAATGTTTGGGCCTGATAAATGCGGCAATGATCATACGGTATTGTATCAATGCACATTGTTTCTCTCCAATTTTTACATTGATATAAGTATGTATTGTTTGGTTTTTTTTCAATATATTTTCAGCTTCATTTTATATTCCGACACAAAAATCCATTGAACGACACGATTACAGAGAAACACTGTAAAAAGTCGAAAGATCGGCTAGAAAATTATTTCACAGACAAAATCCCGCATTTGTATACTCTAATCGTACGGCCTGATAATAGTTACGAGATCAAAGTAGATAATAAAGTCCTAAATTCGGGCTCGTTGTTAGACGATTTCGTTCCTCCCGTAAATCCGCCTCTGGAAATAGAGGATCCCGACGACAAACAGCCCGAGGATTGGGACGACAGAGAAAAGATCCCTGACCCATTGGCGGAAAAACCCGAAGATTGGGATGAGGATGCCCCGGCTCAGATAGTCGACGAAGAGGACATTATGCCTGAAGGATGGCTCGAGGACGAACCACCCATGATACCAAATCCGGACGCAATCAAGCCCGATGATTGGGACGTTGAGATGGACGGGGAATGGGAACCTGAGGAAATACCAAATCCGAAGTGCGCGGATGTCCCCGGTTGCGGTCCGTACAAGCAGCGAATGAAGAAAAATCCACGATATAAAGGAAAATGGTTGGCGCCGCTCGTCAACAATCCCGATTACAAAGGGAAATGGAAACCTAGACTAATACACAATCCTGATTATTACAACGATGAGCATCCATTTAGGATGCAACCAATTGTAAGTAAAAATTATTGAGCTATATGAAAGTAATTATGATCACGTATGTACAATAAATTGGTGAAAACGTGTAGATGGCTGTTGGTTTCGAACTGTGGTCCATGTCTCCCGATATATACTTTGACAATCTGATTATCACAGACGACGAGGAAGTTGCAAGAAAGTGGGCGACTGATACTTTCGAAATTCGACGTGATAAAATTACCGAAGAAACTGTAAGTATTTTTCCATCAATAATAATAATTTAGATAATTCGCCGTTCTCAGGACTTGTTGAGTGTTCACAATAAAAATGTATGTATGTAAAGATAAATCTAAAATTTTCGTCATCATCATCCTTCTTCCGAATTTGTGAAACCTTGAATACTGATGTTGGATGATTCTTTACGTTAGTATGTCTAATGCATAGGAATCTACGTGGGGACGAATGATGAAAGCAATGAATTATAAGCCAGGCTGGTGGGCACTTTACTTTGTGTATTGTGCCATACCAATTACCGCTTACATTTGGTACTTGTGCAAACGAGCACGTGAGGTATAATATAATCGCGTAGACAAGTAAAGATGAAAAATACACGAAACGTTAAAAGTGCTTGCTTGATAATGCATTAGAGAAAATTATCGTGTACGCAAGTGCCAATAATGTATTATAGTACGCAAAATATATGTGTATGAAAATTATATTTTATATTAGGGAATTTTTAATAAGCTATTTATAATATAATGTTATCGCCAAAGTGTAAAAATCGTTCATCTACTTTCTGTAACGTAGAAATCCCCTTTAGTCAAGAGTTAATAATGATCCTTAAGCTCTGTATGCAGTTTTGCACAATAAGTTGTATAACGTGTATGTAGCATTCTTCATAATGTAGCATTTTATCTGATACAGAAAACTATATTCCAACGAATCGTGTCCTTCACTGCGGCTAATCCATGGGTATGGGGAGTATACGTTTTAGTAATTGCATTACTTGTAACGCTGCTATTGTACTGTTGCTGCTTTAACAAAGAGGTAACGTTTGTTTAAAATACATACATATAATGAGCCAAGTATTTTCACATCGCAAAAATAAAGTAGTAACCTTTCTGTTATTTGAAAGTTCTAAAGTAAATATTTTATGCTTTTGTATTTTTCTGTGGTTTTATAAGCAGAGTATATATTGCAAATTATTTGCACACACACACACGTAATAATTATTTGCTCGTTATTTCTATCTATGCAAATAACACAGAAAATTTAATTGTTACTGTCTCAAAAATATCAGGACCCATCGGATCTCAAGGAAGAAGATTTCACAGGAAAACCTTTAGGAATAAGCGACGAGATAGGCAAAGATGAGGATGAGAATGAAACTGAAAATCTTGCCGACCAAGGAATCGCTATAGAAGAAGTAGAAGACACAGAGAAAGAGACTGGAACTGAAGAAATAATCGAAAGTGATAAGGTCAGTAATAAAAAAAAAAAAAAAAAAAAAAAAAAAAATTTTATTTTTATTTACACTTATAACAATTCTCCGTCATGAAAACGCGTTGTTGTTTACAGGATGCGTTGATCGGTGGCGAAGGCCCACGACGAAGAAAACCAAATAAATAGTGAAGCAAAAAAATTATAAGATTATAAAAGAAAATTATTATATCGCTGATATTTACGTAATATACTGTCACATTCCACATTACACTTGCCACTGTGGATAGTAGGGTTACCAAAACACTAGCAAATTCAGTCACTACGATGTGATCAATAGTATTTATTCTTATCATCTATATAAGGATACTTTTAACTTCGTATATATATATACATACATATAAGTTTTCGTCAGTATATGTATATTTAAACAAATTATTCTCAGATTATATGCTTTTTCGTATAACGAGTGATGTGTGACGCAGCTGTACTTGGAAATTTGCACGAGTGCTGTCCATAAAACGAACAATGCCTTAATAACGTATAGTATTTGTATTTTTGGTTATGACGTAAAAAAAAAAAACGTTACAAGCGTTGAACATGCCGAATTTACTCGGTTTGATGTCACAAATCGGATATATTAGAGATATATTAGTGAAAAAATCAAGGAGTTATGAATGTATCATGTGAATGCAAGATTCATCGTATCATGTGAGAATCAAAGATTTACAAGATATAATCGTTACGTGTACTTTTCGATTGCTATGGTGAAATCAAATCTAATTGCAGCACATGTACTTTACATGTTAAAAAAAAAACAGTTCTCACTTCTTTGTTATTTAATAAATAATAAATGTTTGTTATTTAAAACAAAAATTATTTTAATAATGAATATATTTAACTGGTCTTTCTAACTAGTTACAAAAATGTATAAAAAAATTCAGCTAATATAAGTTTTTAAAGCCATTAATATGCAACAGCGGCATTTATCACTGACCGTACCATAGTAGTTGATAATTAATGATTCGTCGTTATTATTATTACTTATTTGGTGTATTCACGAATGTTGATGTGTTTATCTAAGTTAAGCGAACAAGAGTTCATATGGTATATTTGTGTAATCAGGTACTATGTTGTTTGTATTGACCGTGAAATAAAATTCAAATAGAAAAGTTAACTACATAGATTGAAATAATATCATGTTTTTTTTGTGATGCTACATTTCGTCTTTGTTCAGTCTATGTAATAAACACATGTGTACAAATATGAATTGCAAGTAACCGGCATTAAATTGAAACGCGCATTCTTCAGGGACTAGTGGCAGATATGCCGGAACTCTGATAGCACGATTTGCACGTGGGGACAGCACGCTGCGACAGATGTCCCGGTAGCTTGGTGTGCATTGCCATGCATCTCATACATAACACGTCGCCGCAAGACCAACAATGGTGCTGAAATTAGTAGAGATGAAAACAACTGAACTGAATGAAATTCAGTATGAGTCAAATGCGCTTGTCGAATACGCACTTTTTTGTTAAAAGCGTCGAACGTGGTCGAGCATCCGCATTCTTCCATGTTTCGCGACGATTTCCAGTCTAAGGCTACGGTCTTCAATTCATTTTCCAATTGGTTTACCTTCATCTTGAGTTTCGCCTTTTCATCGTGATTCGCGCTGTCTATTATAGTTTCCGACAGAGTCTCTTTCATAAATTTGTTATCGAATTTATGCTTTCCCTTCTTTTGAGCATTATTTGTATCTAAAAGTTGTCCCAAAGAATTGACTCGCTAAAACCGGAAAAAAATCAATCATGTAAGTACGACGAACAAAATTATATTCAGAATAGTTTTGATAGAACCTCAATATTTTCCTAGTTTTTTAAATTGAAATATTAGATACTTTTAGCAGAAGTTTCACGTGATCCTCTAAGGAGCTCGTGTGATCGTGGATTGTTAAAAGTAGGTCTTCACACATTTCTCTAGGATGTATTCCGTTCTCAAATCTGAAGTACAAGTTTCTCCAGAGACTGAAAGTAAAGTCGAATTAGCTTGAGTTATACGACTAGTACAGACTAAAATCTGATCGAAAGCATTGTAAGCTTTATTACACAATAGCTTGCGGCGCCAATTTAGGCTGAAGAACGTCAGCGGAATCCTCGTTACTGTAACGATTACACCTATAGATTGGATTTATATATTCATTCGTATTGTTCGCTAAATAGCCCCACAATGCATACGTTCGCTCAGGTAATCTAAGAAAAACAATCTGAACAATAATTCTCTTGATTTCATCGTAATTTTGTCTTTTATTGCAAAAGAAGAGATCGAGCGACGTAATAATACCTTAAAATCTGCCTTTCCTTTTCCGAGTTTCCGATGAATGTACCGTATTGGCAACTATGTACATGATCGTGTAACGTTAAGAGAAAATATTCGTTGAATTGAAATTTGTTCGGACACTGTTGCAGTAACTGGTACGTCGCGTCTATGAACTGCGTAAATATCGGCGCGAGTTCTTTGCCGTCGCTACTGACGTAGCCGCAACGATCGCTGAATTTGTGACCGAACGACAGCCAGTCCTTTTCTATTAACGCCTTGAAAAAGAAAGCAAAGAATTCGTAACAAACATTTAATTATTAAATTTAAGTATTATTTAAACGCTTTTTATTGCACTCACTTGAAAGCCTTGGATAGTTCTGTAAAATGGATCTAATAGCAATGCAGCTAGAGAGCAAACTTGCGCGGTGCGATCCCAGCCGTCGCTGCAATGCACAACCACGCTTACGCCGTTTGAAACTGCTCGCGCGATGAACCAAGCGGTTTCCAGAATCGAACGAATGTGTTTTAGCCAACCGCTGCTTTCTAGGCCGCTCAAAAATGCGCTCATGGAACTCGATCTTTGTACTAGGTTCGAATATAAATGAGTTTAACAACAGAAGCATTTTGACACCCCCCTATGTCAAAGATGCTAAAAAATGCTTGTACTTACGGTCCAAAAGTTTATTTAAACTTGTTCTCATTACATGAATATTTTCAATTCCAAAGAAGTGAAATTTGATATTATCGTAAAAATTTTCATTCTCGTATCCCTTTCCCGCAGCTCTATTGGCAAAGGCATTAATCTGGCCCAACATTATCAAAAGTGAGATAAAAAATTTAGTTTTTCTAAATACTGACATATTCAATGTGTGTGTCATATCAGGAGAGAACACTCACCCGCGGTCTCGTATCGACAACATACATATACTTTGAATTAGGATTTGTACACAGTATATTATACATCATTTGTTCGTCCTCAGGACATCTCGCACTAAATCCTGAAAGTGGTTGACTACAGCGACAAATGGCAGCCTGTAGAAAGTCACAATTTATATTTGCAATTTAGAAAAAAATCTTAAAATCAGTTTATTTAAATTAGAACTCGTTTCCGAACCTTGTTCGAATGCAAATATGTTAAAACTGGCAGTCTTCCTCTGCTTCTAAACTTTGCACTGCCCCACAGAATATTGTTAGTACACGTACTAGGAACATATAAGTACCTCGGATAAGTATTGCAAAGCTGAAAGAATATAAGTAATTTTTTAATTGTGTCAGCGTATAAAATTAAAAACAAAAAAAAAGATAGGAAAACACAAAGCTCTTACCTCATAATTAGTATTTAAATATGAGAGCGACCATTCCTCGTTTGGAACACCTTGCCGTTGAAATTCACTTTGTACATTGAAGAAATTCCATCCTGCGTGCTGAGGTAGTGTGTCCTCGCTTTCCTGATAACGAAAGCAATACAAGTCCTCTACACTGGCTGCATTAAAAAGATAACACAAATGTAAATCTTAAATAATTTTTAATAAAAATAAAAAACAATGTAAATACATGTGTAAGTTTCTATTTACCTGGACAGGACAATTTTAATAATGTAAGATAAATCTCATGGCAATCACGTTCCTTTGGAACAACAAAAGTGACGATAAAGAAATGTTTGCACTTAATAAATAATGGCGATCCGGTTGTTGTCAATGGCTGTTTCTCTATATTAGCGATATGAGTATATAATACCTGCAATTAAAACAATTTAACACAAAAAAATGTCGCTTTGCTCACAAAATGTTAATATTGTGAGTAATATTTAAGTGTACACTTATGTGTAACATATTATTTACCCATATTTTCTTTTTACCGCTTCTTTCAACGAAGATAAGATGCGTCACTGTCAAATAAAGAGTGCCAAAGGAATGATTATTACTATATTTGTCCAGCATTCTCACATTTTCTACCTGCAAACGTATGTTTTCCTGAAAAACTTACACTATGTATACAAATACAAATAAACAGATGTTTGCTTAAATGCTATCATACCATGCACATATTCAAATACACATATTCACAATTGTAAGACAAATAAAACACAGCAGTAAATATACATTTTAACGTTTTAGATAATTTTACATAAAATAAACAAAAATAAAATCATAAATATCACAGCTAGAAAATTGTTTAGTACCTTGGGAATCCTTATTTGCTCCATGTTCTTCTCTATGTATGTAATAGCTTCTTTAAATAAATTAGTATAATACAATATCAAATAGTTATAATATTTTTTATTTATGTAATTCCGTGATGAGATCGAGACACGCGTGTTTTATATTCGAATTGCAAACAGCGTGTTGAGATAATAATAATTTTAATTTTAAGCGTTAATTTATCGGTGTTTTTTTATCAAATATCTACAAATAATAGGCGAGGTTACTATTTCCATCTCTTTTCTTGCGTGCGACGAGATTACGATATATGTTAAAAAGGCGATATATATACGAACTGTACCACGCCAACTGTCACCTCGATGCCAAATACATATATGTCATTAAATACGTTCCGTATACGTAGACGTTCGATTCGCGGTTGGAAACACCGAGTCAATTTCACGCTCTCTATCGCATGGGAAAAATCGGAGCAAACTCCGAATTGGTTTTGAGGGAGACCTCGTGCGATGGACGCGCGAGTTACAGCTTGTGACGGTATATAAACACATCAATTCATTGTAGATAACACAGGCTCAGGTAAATCACTTTATAGAAAGGAATGTCACAATGTGAAGCAATGTGAAGTTTAAACAGTGTAATTGTTAAACATTGTTGTTTTACGAAGAAAATATGGAGAAAACTAATACGGACGGTCTGATCTCGAAATTGATCACCGGCACGTACGAGGATTTTCACAAAAATATTGTTGAATTCTTGAAAATTGTGAGTATATAACAATTTTTGGAGATGTATTGTTAGAATAGTTGTTATTATATTAAAGAATAATTTCTCTTGTGTGTACAGTATGATTGAAAAGATATTCCTTTTTCTGATATTAGTACTGAGATGGCTAATCGAGATTTACATATCTTAATATGTATGTATTTCAGTATGAAAAGAAGACTAATATTGAAGAGTTGAATAATAACTGTTTGCGAGAAAAGTTATGGAAGAAACTGTTTTATTATTTAACAGATCATACTCATGTAGATTGTCATCAACATTGTTTAGCTGCTTTGAGGATACTCAGGTAAATTTACATGTAAATTATATACAATGTTCTTTGAACATGTTTCATAAGTTATATAGTTTATTTGTTCTATTAAATTTTATATTCTTCTTTTTGTGGGAAAACAAACATATTTAACACAATATTTACATATGTCTTTCTATGTTTTAGTCGTGACAAAACAAATTTAAATGAGTTAATTACTGACAATGCAATAAACATAATATTGCAAAATGCAGGCTTGACAAAGATATGTGAAGGAGATCAAATCTCATATACAATTGGTGAGAACAATTAGCAAATCTCTTTCAAAGTGAAGTAGATAGAAACAAATGTGAGATATAAGGTTTTTTTGAATAGTTTAATCTCAAAAATTTGAAAAGTCCTATGCAGACAAGATTGTGCATTAGGTAATGTCTTAATACATAACCATGCTTGTAATTGCAGTTACAACAGAATCACTAAAGTTACTGTGCAATTTGTTGTTCAACAGTGTGAAAGTACAACAATCGAAAATATTAATATCTTGTTTGCCTCATCTTATTGACCGAATCAAAAGTTACACGAGTAATGTTCCTAATGATATCAAGTTATTTGACATGAGAATATTATTTTTACTGACTGCGTTGAATGCTTCCGCGAGAACTGTAATCAAAACCGATTTGTGCGGTGATGTATATCTCATTAGAATATTAGAGGAATTCATTACACGGAACGAAGATAGCAAAACAATTACAACCAAGGTAAAACAGGTTTAGTATATCACAATAACTGCGATATTTATATACTTGAGATTTTATGGGATTATATTTTTTCGAATCTACAAATAGTTTCATGTGTCTCTTCGTTGTTTTCAGACTGAGGAAATATCCGTACTTTGTGAAGTGCTGAAAGTTCTGTTTAATTTGCACATGCATTCTGATAATATTGGAGACGAGGAACAAGAAAGATACAAGAACTTGGTCTTGATTTTGTACAAACTATTAACTTTTAAATACTCAACGCCTCAAGACGATCTTGAAAGGTAAAGGAAATAATTTGTACTGTGATCATATTGATGCATTATTACTCGTATATTGTTTGACAAAATCTATCTATTCATGTTTTCAGCAATGTCATTAACTTGCTAACTATAATACCGTACAGTTGTTACACATCGATTGTGCAACCTGTCGATCTTCCCGAGGATAGCAAGAATGTGTATCAAAATATGGATATGAGCGCGATATGCGTTTTACTTAGGTTCTTAAACCAAAGATTAGACTGTAAGACACGTCTGATAGAAAATATCTCTCCGGTAGTTACAGCTCTGGTCAGACTCGTTAAATCGGAGAGAATTATTCGCAAATACGTAAGGTTGCAGGTATGGTACTCGGAACACGTATAAAAATTTATGCTGTAAAAAATACAATGTATAACAGTAAAAATATAATATTAATTATCCAAATACTTCAGATTTTACCGCCGTTGAAGGATGTGATGACTCGTCCCGAAGTAGGAACGACGTTGAGATCTAAGCTATGCAAGCTGTTAACATCGCCTCTCACGGAGTTACGTGACCTAGTTGCAGAACTTCTGTTCGTCCTTTGTAAAGAGAATGGTACTTATATTTGTTTGTTGTTGTTCAGGAATTGAGAGTTATAATGGTAAGGTCTACTTAAGATTTTGTTAATATTTACAGTTAGCCGTATGGTTAAATATACGGGATACGGAAATGCGGCCGGAATGTTTGCCAACAAGGGACTGTTGGGACGCAGTCAAACGGAAACAACTTATTCTTCCGAATCGGAAGACAGCGACACGGAGGAATATCTAAAATACAAGGAGCAGTAAGTTAACATTGACAAAAATTGTTTTCCCAGAACAGGATTATCCTTGAAATTTTATTAACAAGCTATTCTCTCTGATTCAAGAATAAATCCAGTAACTGGATGTTTCGAACATTCCAAACCGAATCCGCTTGAAGGCATGACGGAAGAGCAAAAAGAATACGAAGCCTTAAAATTAGTAAATCTTGTTGACAAGATGACAAGGTAAAGTATATATATATGAGACGAACATTAGATATAAATTTATTCGACAGAAATCATAAAGAACTCGCAATTCTTATCTAGGGAAGGAGTTGTGCGTCCCTGCCGTATTGATGAGGACGGAAAGCCGGCCCCTATAGAGCACGTTCTTGAATTGCAAAGTGAATTACCAAAACAACAATATGGTCGCAAGGATTCCGACTCTGAATAGATAAATTTTTAAATTAACATTCACATATATATTTATATGTAGAAAAATCTGTATGTATAGTTATATTGATGTTTTTCCGAATAAAGATCTAAATGTAAAACTTTATTAATGAAAGCATCGCAATTTTACCAGATATAAATATTACCAATTGTCAAATTACGCAAATAAATAAATCGGATTTCTGGAGCAAACAGGGCAATAAAGAGACGTTGACATTTTAGTTGATTACTTTATTGAAAAAGAACAAAGAACAACATTACAAATTAAACAATATATTGGCAGGAAATAAAAAATATATAACAGTTTCCAAAATCACATGAAATATTTTTAAACATTACAATTTTGGTAAAATGTGTTATGTGCTTTGTGAGCATCACAATATATTATTATTGCATTGCAGCCTATGCGCAGACGAGAATGTATATTCCTACACTTCAAATAACTGCATAGTGATATATCTTTGAGAATATCTTAGTATAGGATAGTACAATATGAATTGACAGGTAATAGCAAAATTGAGTTGATATGATGAAGCAATGTATACGATCAACAGAGAACATTTATTTATTTATTCATTTATTTTTTTTTTTAAGGCTAAATCTGTGTCCATCCTATAATAAAATATTTTCAATACATATTTGACAAATATATAAGTATAGCAAATGTCATATCTTTAATTATGTAATACAGTATGTAGATTAAAATATTTTTTTTTCTTTTTTTTTGTAAAAGTGTATATAGATGTGTATACGTATAATACCATAAATTTGAATATATTTTTATATAAAAATGGAACTAAAATTTTTTTGTGTAGGTATAAGATAGAAAAAAAGCTGATTTGCTGTAAATAAAAAAAAAAAAAAAAAAAAAAAAAAAAAAAAAAAAAAAAAAAAAAACGGGGGAGGACTAGCCTTGCGTGACAAACTTTGGAGAAGAGTAAAAATTGTAAAACTCATAAACTAAAATGTTAGACATGTATATTTGAAATACTTCAAAATATTTAAGCAGTCCAGACGAGACCAGGGAGCATATTTATTTAATATAAAGGCTGAGTAGTTTCTTTCACGAGAACCGATTTGTGTGTACACAGTCGAGATTTTTTTTTTGGACGTGTATAACTCTAAAAATAATACGTTACATTACAAGATGACCATGCTTCTTGGCATCTCATTAGCATATAAAAAATATATTGGTATACACGCTCTCCATATTGCATTTACGATTTACCTCTTTTTCGTCAAGTTGTACTATTCTTATACAGTTTACATTTTGAAGTATAAGTGATGTGTTGGAACATTCAAAACCTTTTTGTTTTTGTTTTTGGTTGTGGTTTCAGAAAGAGTCGTTCTCTATGTAAAATACCAATGGAGGTTTCGGGAAAACATAGTGTTTTGTTTTTTACACACGTATAGAGTAAATTTGCGATATCAGTTATTCAAAGAGCTATTGCAATATTCTTTGTGTGTGTGTGTGTGTACAATGTAAGTATATTGTTAAAACAAAAAACAAAAAAACAATGTTCATTCCAGATACAAGACAGAGATATATTCAGTTTATGTGTTAGAGAGATGAAGAAGAAAAATAATACTAAATTAATTTTGCATAGAGAAGAGGGTGATGCAGCAAGGCAAAACTTTTGGTAAAGTGGCAATCTCTCTCGATGCGCGACAATTGCTAGAGTTTCTTTCTTTTGCTCGCACGTTATTCACGTGTAAATAATGTCTTTAAAAAGCCAACAAGAAGTTTCATTAAAAGCAAAACTCGATGTTTCGATGTCGCTTTACCGTAAAAAGTTTCTCTTGTCAGTCAGCCTCGTGATCACTACTTAAAAATAAGTTGGAAATATGGAGATCACCAAAACGGGTTATTTTATCGAAGGTATGCCTATTTACAAGCTAAGACTTCTCCAGCATACCGGGTTTGGAATGCAACTGTACGTGACGGTGTTTAGTGGTCAATTTGATATGTAAACAAAGTACCTCCAAAAGGAACGATGTGTATGTCGTAATATCCAAAATTAATATTACGTATATGTTGTATACATTAGGGCGATATAGCGAAAGCATTTCTTCACAAACTCTCTCTCTCTCTCTCTCTCTTTCTTTCTTTCTCTCCCTCTCTCTCAGCCTGTTAAGTAGAGTACATCGAGTAAACTAATGCAAAATAAATAAAGCTAGTGCTGTTTGAGGAATGAAACCAAGTAACAGTATATACGCCATGTAACACGTCTTTCCGCGTTTTTCCTTATCATCTAAAGAGATAGAATATATATTAAATATTTGTACTTTAACTGACTAAGCAAGGATTTAATCGTAATTTTTTTTGTTTTCTTACTCTAAGAACTTCGATACCCACACGACGCGAGAACGCAAAAAAGACGAATAAAATATAAACTTACAAGAAAAAAAAATAAAACAAATATAGAGTAAAAGAGTAATATACACGTTATATATAAATACTCTGATTAGTCTGTGTGTTTTGGCACTAAAGAATTTAACTCTCTATTCCGTGTAAAGTGAAGGATAAAATGATCGACCTTACATTTTGTTTCTTTTTGGAATGCAATTAAATCCATTTAAGTAGAATCATCAACACGTCTCTCTCTCAATACTTTGTCATAATCTTTACAAACTAATCATTTTTTTTCTATCTTTTGCACTGAGGTAATATGACAAGCCAACGTATACATAATATTTCGTTGTCATCCCACCTCAAATTGAGTATTTGAAACGAAGAAAAAAAATGACGACAACAATAAAATTTAAAGCAAAGACAATAAACGAGAAAAGAACACAACTAAAATGCAATGAATAATAAGAAACTGTTTTCAATAATGTTTTGCTTTTTTTTTTCAAATAACAGATATAACTTTACCAAGAAAATTATAAAATAAATTAAACAGGACAATATAATAAATAATACAAATACAAGTTTATGGAAGCAGTTCCGTTTTCGTTGAATCGCGTAAATAAAAAAAGAAAAAAAAATGTAATAGATCAAAATAGCAAGCTCGTAGCAATACCTGCCGAAAGACACAGGTGTGATCTCTAACGTATCCAAATAAGTAACACTGCAAACAGCGTCGGAAACAGCCAATCGAACACATAACAGTGCTTGCGTAAAAGTAACAATATATAAGTTCATGTATATAAGACTGCGGAGTAAGAAATAAAAATATTGAATTACTTTATAACACACGTTGCATTATATATACCCGAGAAATGTCAAAAAATATAAAACAGTACAGCTTAGAATAGTCGCTTAATGAGTGTGACAGTTGACTTCGTTCAGAAGATGTATAAATATTGTAGATATGAGAGAATTTTTTTTTTGTTTTTAATCGAATTCAAAAGTCTAGATATGTATAAAAAATGTGTAAGCAATCGTTACAAAAATAATGCAAAACGCGCTTTTAATGAACTATATGACGTTTCTTTTGCTTTTGATCATATATAGAGATCTTCCTTTTTTGTAAATTCAAAATTGTGTGCACTCTCAAGTTATGAAAAATACAAATCGAAATAAATTGCACAAAATTTAAGCGTTAATCCACACATCTAAGGTGAAATGAGAGATACAGAGTTGTGTTAATTTTTGCGCACTCTCTGTTTTGAGATAACTCGTTTTTTTTGTTACGCTTCTCTTTCATTAATAATCAGCTATATAATGTTAATTGGCCATGCCCTAATCCAATATAGCAAAGTCATATTCTTTTTAGGATTCTAGGAAGACTATGATTAACCGTAGGCTAGAATTCAGTTATATGTCGTGTCATGTGTGTTTATAATCTTATTATTTATATAATTGTATATAGATGTCTCGTTAATGCTTATGAACAGTAAACTTCTTATTGTATACATATATATATATGTGTTTTCTTTTCGAAATCAGGAACATATTTGTGTGAGATATAGCAACAATTTTTTTCCTCAAATACACGACATATTTTACGATTGACAAAGTATTGTATCTCACAATTCAGATCATATATATATGTATGTATATATATATGAAATAGAGCAGCTTAAAGTGTTCGTCTTCCTTAATTTTGTGAAGAAAATTTGTCATCGTAAAATAGTTGGTTTGTAAAACATCTGGTTTTTTCTTCAAAGCAAAATTTTGAATTAGAAATTTACAACGTTGATTTATAAATAAAAAACAGATGACGACTACAAAAACTTATCAAAGAAAACCGCATCGTAATTGAAATTCTTGTATCAAAAAAAATTCTTGGTTGTGAGAGTAAGTAAAGTGAGAAAAAAAATATAGAGAATTCCGTTTCAAATTATGTCGGAGACAATCTGTGGCACCTAAAAAGGCCTTGGAAGTTTGTATAGCAATAAAAATAGTATACTGCTACGGTGATACACAGAAAACCTATTGCATATTCAAAATATGATTTTTTTTTCTTTTCGATTACACCGTCAGTTGTAAAACTGTTTAGTGTGTGAATAAAGTTTCATATGAGAGCTTTTTTTATTATTAGTTTAACAATATAAGCAAAGTTTATCTATTACGTACAGAGTGACTATATAATTCTATACATATTAGGATAATAAGACTTTTGAGATTGTAAAAATCATCAAAAAATCTATCACAATTACCATTCACGTAACAAGTAATTCTCGTTCTCTCTCTCTTTTTTTTATATTATTGTTGTAATTTAAACATCAAGGCAAATAAGGGGTGAATTTCAACAGTGGCCTAAAATTAGCCAAGTAGTCTTCCACAGATAAAAATATGTAAATAGAGTAAATCTATACTAAAATATTGAAGTATATATAAGGTGAGCGTAATATAATAATTTTGTGAGGTAAAAGACCCCCCCTCTTCTTTTCTCGTTAATGGTCATCCATTCGTTAATATGAGTTTCTTTAATATGACTGGCAAAAATTTTGCAACATTTTTCTCTTTTTGAATATCTTTTTTTTTTCTTTATATTTAACGTATATCATTAGAGACGATCGACGAGTCCGCAGTACGGTGTCTTTGTGCCTGTAATAACACCCTGCCAGACGGCATCAATAGTTGTCTCACGTTGATAGACTTCTAATCAATATTTACCTAGCAACAACATCAGAGACTCTTTAAGGACACAACTTATCCTGACGATACTATTATCACAGGCATTATTTATATAACTCTGCTATAACCATGACTATTAAATATTTCAGAATTAGTTTTTTCTTTTCTTTTTTTCTGTTTTATATATAAAATTAAAACTTCTAACGTTATACGAGAGATGAGTACGACTGATTAGTTTTTTTTTTATTTTTTTATTTTTAGGTGTATGTATGTAGGCTTCGTGCAATTTTTCTAATGCCGATTTTTTTTACGCGCAAACTTTAAAATAGCCTCCTAACTGCCCGTTTTTTTTTTTTGTTCTAGTTTATCTTTCTCGTTCGTCTAATTTTTTGTTACTTGTTTCACAAGAATAATGAAAATCAGACGTTTATCAATAATTTTTCTGTATGCAAACGAATCCGATAAAGCTAGTCAAGTATAAATATATATATATATGTGTATATATATATGTATATGTATATATATATATTGTGTATATGGATGTGCTACCTAGCATTTGGTATGGCAAGATAGTATTTGTAATTAAACATTATTGTAGATAATGTAAGGTAACACAGTGTAGCAATCTGCCAAATATCCGACGTACATGTTATATATACACATTGCATTTTAGTTCAATCAAATCTTAAGGCTGATCATGTAAACAACCCTAAAAAATATGTGTATTTCTATATATGTATGTGTCTCATGTGGTTTTTCTTTTTCTCTTCATCATGGATTACGTTAATATATACACAAATAGAGGTTGTTTATAGCAAACTGTACGTTATTTTTTTTTTTTTTTATATGTATAGATAAAGTATCGTCCCTATGATACCGGTGGTATGTATATATATATAATATATATATGTACTTACGAACCATATATAATAATTTATTACACGAAATCGTTCCCCTTCTTGCATTGTAAAAAATGCGCGGGAAGGATTTCTGTAATTTCATAACAAATATACATTTACATGGATACATTATTATTCACTAGCACCACGAACCAATAATTCACACACGCATATATATCATATTTATATGGTGGACCATAATAAAGCATCCTGAGTAAATATTGTAACCACATTATGTGTCCCGTCTAAATTTTAACAATGCACAAATGGGATCTACTCGATTTGTTTCTCGTAAATGTAAATAATTATTTCACTTGTTTTTACGCTCAAAGTATTACTCTCTCTCTCTCTCTCTTTCTCTGTACGACATTTTTCTCTTATATAAGATTTTAAATGTTTGATTTTCAACATACCATAATCTATTCCTTGCACATTAACGTTGTTTTTATATTAAAATGTTCTCAACTATCATTTTTTTTTCTTCAAACGCGCAGAAAGAAATGAGGAACATATAGCTCTTATTAAGCATTCGGTGCCTGCTGCAATGAGGAGTATATCTTTTCATTCCCTTCTTTTAGAGTTACGATATGATAAGAATAGGAAGTATACTACCGACTACCTCGCAGCATGCAACGTATTTTTTTTTTTTTTTTCATTTTTTTTCTATTAAGCGGAAAATTTTGATCCTTCTCATCGTAAAATTTATCTTGCCGAGTGTCTTTTTTTTTGTTTTTAGTCACTTTGAAGTTCTTACAAAGGAAAAAGTTTTTCTTCTTTTAAATATTATCTGTGCACTCTTATATATTGAAGCGTCTGTTAGGGCTAAGAAGACAAACATTCTTATCAGATTAATAAAACTCAAGACGAGAACGTCTTATTTTCGAGCACGAATTGAAATTATATCATATATATATAAAAAGTGCTCGTTGGAGACTAGAATAATTTGATTTGTAAACATACTTAAAATACTGACATGTCAAAAATGATGTACAACAACCAATTTTTGACGGAAGGCCATTGTAAATTGCTTTCTCTACTACAAGCGACTCAATTTGTCGGTTGGTTGACATAGCTTACTGCTTCTCTCTTTTAAAACTTGGGTTTTACTTAATTAATTTAATTTACTTTGGCAGTTTACCAAAATTCAAGTTGCTAAGTTACTATTTATACTGTTTGGTCGGAGACGTACATTATCTTTCTGCATTTTTTTCAACAGTATTTACTTTCATATAACGGGGACGCATTATCATTATCATTAATATTATTATTTTTACAACTATTAAAGCTGCATGCTGCACTTGTATCTATTGCTTCAATAGGCCCAAAATTCGAAACGCAATGCCTTGGGCAATGTCTTTCTTATCTTTCGTTGAGAGCAGTTTCCAAGGAGGTTTTCACTTGCAGAAGGAAGTTACAACATACTTACTCGCTGATTCCACTTCACAATATATAAAGAGTGTTCAACACAAGGACATGGTGGTTGTTTTTGGCCAATGTTACAATATATCCTTCCGAAGTTATCTTCAATCCGCAACATCGAGACACCTATAAGATATAACAGCAATAATGAAAATTTGAGAAGTCAAATGAGACAAATATTTATTAAACACGTCCAATTGCTCAGTACAACGACACATTATTACCAGCAATTAGATCGTTCAAAAATATTAATCATATACAAATATATGTATGTAAATTTATATGTAAAAAATGTGTACCTTTACATATGGACATTCAAACTCGGAAATTAAAGAACCAGCTCTAGAGAAGACAGCTACATGGAAACGATTACCATGCGAATCTCCTATTAACACGTCTCCTGCGTCGCTAATGTCAATCCCATTAGGGAAGTTTGTTACATTCTCACAGCCAATGCGACGCAAGAATTTACCATCTTCGTTGAACACGACGACACAATGTCCTTTAAAGTCGCACACAAAATATTCTTTGCCTGAAACGCCACGTGTATATGATTTTTATATTTTAAAAAGTTATTAAATACAAAAAGATTAAAAAACAAACTAAAAAAAGTACGACGCTTACCACTTATAGCAATATCACTTGGTTCTCGCATGTAGTCACTGCAATCAAACCATCTTAAGAGGTCTCCGGTATCACTGATTACGAACACAGTTGGCGACACACTGTCAACAGCCACAATGTGTCCTTGGCTGGTAACAGCTAGGCCAGCTACGATATCGATGTAACGAATAGCGATTTTTTTAATAAAATGACCATTCTTCGTGAATATTTGCATTCGGGATCGCTCATTTCCGCGATCGCACACAACAAATTTCCCGTTATTTCTCATAACAGCTACTTTCCGAGGATACCATAGTTGTCCTTCTTCTTTTCCAGGAACACCAAATTGAAACTTGAAGGTACCAGTCTTATCAAATACCTGTAATCAAAATGCGTATAAAAAAATTAGTTTTTTAAACATAATCTTCTTTAATAACGCTAATATTATTATATGCATTATTATTATATCAATTATAAATATCAAGTACCTGAATTCTATGGTTATTTGTATCAGCAACAATAATATCCTCGTCAGTTCCCAGACAAAACCCATGAGGCGAGTTAAACTGTCCTTTACTGGGTCCTAATTGTCCAAACTTGCTTCGGATATGCATAGGAGTCAGTTTTGCATTCTGAGACCTCGGATGAGCAGGATAATTCCCTGTTCCAGTACCGGGCACATTGCCAACGGTATTCCCCACCACTACAGGCATATTATGTATAGAATCACTTATTAAGTCATCTGAAAGCAAAATATCGATTGTAAGTACATTTGTCTTGTCTTTTTTTTTGCAACCGAATATCACTGTATGCACAAATCAAACTGGTCTTACCTGCACCCTGTGAAAGTATCGGCGAAGTGGAAGAGGACAATGATTGAAATCCTCCATTTAAAAGACTATTGGCAGCCAAGGGACCCAAATTCGGGGCCTCCACAATGGCTGGTGAGGGTCCACGTCCTAATACCAATCCACCACCACCATTAATGGTTGCATTTCCCAGATCTGTTTGTTGAAACAAAGTTTTTTAATGAATACATTCATCGTCATAACCGTGAGCATAAACAACACGCAGTAAACTTGTAGTTGCGCTTCTTACCTTGATTACCAAGAGTGTTTCCCAATTTTGCAAGAGCTTGCAAGTTATTAATGGCGTGACTCGTTGAACTTAGGTCTCCAGCAAATAAATCTGCCAAAGTGAAGGACGGAGTTGGACTAGGACTTGAGCTAGGTCCCACCACACCGGTATCGCCCATCTCAACCTTTTCTGCCAGACTAGCCAGTTGTTGTAAATTGTACTCTTGAATGCTAGTCAGTCCGTGGATGGGAACTGCACCTGGTGGAGGAAGAGACACGGGTGGTGGAGGAGGGGGAATATTTTGAGGACTCGAAGTCGGTGGTATAACAAAGGAAGGTTCACCTTCAAACGAGGATTGCATCGACGTGGGTAGTGAAATGGGAGAGCTTGTGCTGATGGAACTCGGGCAACCTATTGAAGTGGTGTGGACTATTTGTTGATTCGTAGTTACTCCCGTCGAGACTGGTTCAGGGATAGCTTTCACTTCGGGTGTGCTCTCAGTATGAAATTTTCCAAACACTTCCTGCAATTATTGACCACAAAAAGATGTTACAAATGACATAATTAAAACAAACAATCAACATATATAATGATTGCATTGTATTATAAAATTATTTATGAGAATATAATTTACCTTTATAGTTTTCTCAAATTGATCATAATCGGTTCGAAACTCAATGGAGAATGTAACATTATGTTTCGGTGTGTTTTTTATTAAATTCACTAATTGAGCCCCCACAATACGACGAAGAGCTAAGATTTCTACCGCATCGCCGTGTTCTAGAAGTCTCAAAGTGAAACGACAAGCGTCGTCTATTTTTTCACCTGTCTTCTCAACACTGCAATAAATTTAAAAACAAAATGTAAGTAAAATTAACCATTAACTAAATTCTGGATATATTCACATTCAAGATAATTTAATATCATTAATACATATATATATAATGTATACCTATGAAAAGTATCCATTATTTCAAGTTCTCTGTTTGAATGCAATTTCTCGAGTTCATTTAGTGCATTATCTTTGCATTTCTCCAGTATGGCCTTGTAACTTTGAAAAGTCTCCACAATAAGATCTTTTGCTTGGTCATGTTGTACTTGCAACTCGCTGAGTGCGTTTTCCAGTTGTTGTGATGCTTGATCGATTTCAGCGAGTTTTGCTTTACTTTCAGTCATTAAATTTCTTAATTCTTCTTTCTGTCGTGGCTCAGCATCTGTTAGTCGTTCGTATTGATGCTCTGGTGCTTTGTGCTCCACAAGTAGACACTCATTGCATATAGGTTCCTAGTCATAAAATTTATAAACTTTTGAAATTCTATTAATAACAACATCATACACAAGTATCATGCATTTTTAAACATTTTAAGAAATTTATAGTTGAAAATACTGTTTTCCTAGAGTTTACATAAATATAAAAAAAAAAAAAAATTACAATATACTTCCATAGATTACAATAAATTAATAAATTATTCTCAGCATGTACAATCTTTATGTGAGAACACAATGATTTGGCAATGTTTCAATTTTTTCTTACCAATATTTACAACACCATTGGATACATATACATACAAATGTTATTGAAAGCTTTGCCCTCATCTTACCTGGCACGTGTAACAGTAGAATTTCATATTTTCAGCAGGATGACATTCACAGAATATTGGCTTGTGTATTGGAATAGCTTCGTTGGATTGCTTTAAATCTTCAAAGGCAACTACTTTATGATTCTCAAAGCAACGCATAAACTGATGCGCCGTGTTGCAATTTGGACACAAAAAATTGGCGCAATCCGAACAGCGCGCCACCGCGCTCTCTTTGGCCTTGCACGAGGTACATAGTACTGCCATGTTCTCGATAGCGGACATGTCCAATATATTTGTGAGAACATAGTCACACGTGAGCGACGCAGCGCCCTTAGAACTAACGGAAGTATCTTGGTGGCATGACGGACAGCTTATAACAGAGCCCACTTTGGAGTCACCCGCCTCGTCCATTAGGAGCTTGTCCAGACAGGCCTCGCAGAATACGTGAAGGCAGGAGAGCACCCTGGGCGAGCACAGTTTGCTCATGCACAGGGCGCAACCTTGATCGCTGGTCTCGCTGTTGCCACAGGTCATCTCTTCCAGGGCATCACCGGGATTGACGGTGTTGTTATAGCCGCCGCCGACGGAGTTGACGCCACGATCGCCGAATATATCACCGCCGTCGATCTCCTCGGAACCAGCTGAGGTGATGCTGTTATTGTTGTTATTGTTGTTCGTAGTTGGTTGTACCGTGGCAGCACCGGACGGAACGGCTACCGTGGACGATGCCATCCTTGCTGTTTACGCGATCCAGAGACACGGGGAAGAAAGAGGAGGAGCAGAGAAGTGGTGTCCTCCAAACGTTTTAACTTATCTACGCCTGCGAACTGGGGAGATCGTCCCGGAGGTGGGATGAGAAGAAATTTCTTGTGGATTATTCTTCGCTTTCTCTTAAAATTTTCTCGTCTCCACGCGGTTTTGTGCTAGAGCTTGTGAGAGCGGACGAGAGGAACTCTCGTCTCTCTCTGCGAAGATGCTCGGACTCTCACGAAGCGCACGACGCTCGAAACATCGTACTGTCGCGCTCGCTCGTTCGCTCGCACGCACGCAACGAGAAACAAAACACGAGACAATTGGGCTTGCTGACTGGAACTTCGTTCGTGCGATAATGACGCAAGGAAGTCGCGCGGAAAACGAGACGCACGAAAGAGACGCGCACGGGAGCGTGAGTGTTGAGAAAAAAAATCGAATCCCGCCTTCTCGCTCTCTCTCTTTCTCTCCTTCGCGATCTGTAATGCGTGCGTGTATGTGCGCGACTAACGGTTCGCGTCGATATATATCACGCAGTTTCTTATTTCGATATCGCTCCCTGTCGTACGACAAACAACGAGAGAGAGGAGGGGGGAAAGAGGGTTCACGCGAAAATCGCGGGATCTCTCGCACAGCTGTGTGTTCACGATTTCTCGTGGCGTACACACTATACGTTGTATAAATTTATTTACATCACACTCGCCGCTCGCACTACGTCAGAGATCGCACGCTCGCCGTCGCCGTTCTTCGATGATGCACTTATACTGGGAAAGAAGAGGGGAGGGGAAAAAACTTCCCCGATCGTCGTCGACACGGCGCGCGATCAACGCTGCAGATATCGCGTATCGAGAACGGTCTCGAACATAATTTCAGTCCCCGAAGGTTAAAAACTGGGTCGACGCGGGACGTTTCTCACACTCGTGCACGGCGACGGCTGTAATTCCGTCTCGCTTCTTCGGATGCCTCGGCTGCGATTACTTCGCAGTTCTTCATACGTGGAACAAACGAATGGATCATTCGAACCGAGAAGAGCTCATCCCCTCGACGCAGCAGAGAGTCTGTGGTTTGTCGCGACACTGAGATGGGAGCATCGCGATTTCCTGTTACGCGGATTAATGGCAAATCTCCAAAGAAAAACGCAGATGTTCATTGGCGTTTCGACGCGAGAGTGCGTAGTGACCACATGTGCGCAACGCCAATCAGCGACGAACGAACGCGCAGCTGACGATCGTGTTAAATGAAAATCAGGCTTAAAACTTCTTTTTTTTCGGGAGACCGAAGCGCCATATTTAAATGGACGCACATAAAGACGGTTGCGAAAAGTGGATTTTATTTTCTGTTTCTTTTCCGGTCTCAAGAGACTCAAAAAATCCTCGCAAAACCGCAGAAGGTTCATCCGAGAACAACGTTCAACCGTGAAGAGCAGGAAGTTTTTTTTTTAATCATCTATTTCTTGTACATATTGTTACGCACATAAGGGAAAAAGTGATTGTATATGTTTACGTGCATTTTGTACATAATAGGTCTGTTTTTTTTCCCTAAACTGGCTGCACTAGTTCAGAGTCTATCTTTTTCCTTCTAATATGTGTAACAAAAGATAACCTCTGAACTGTCGTAGAGAAAAAAGATCCGTGAGCGAGATTCTCGCGCGACTAAATGTCAAATCGCAACAGCCATTTTCTTTCCTGTGCGTTTTCATCGGATTTAAAGTCTCGTCGTGCACACACACACGCACGCCCGAGACACCAGCTAACGTGTATTCGTAACCACACCAATTCGGTCGACGAAGAAATGATACACAAACATGTAAAAGGGGACCATAACCATAAAGCACAATAGAGGAATACGGAAGTGGTGCGCAGAGTTGAAACGTTGCACAATCATTTCGCATAACCTTGGTGTCGTCAACGACGATTAGTTGGTGCCGAATGTGCTTCGTGAACTGCTGAGTCTGCTGGTGTCATTTTGCTGCGAACGGTGAGTTTCTCGAACGGGGAATGAGAAGAGCGGACAGTGAGATCTCGGTACATTCGAGAAGTGCACATTTAATTGTAGCAGCTTTTCTCACGATATGTTCGACCGTACAACAACAAAAAATAAATTTTGAAAAGAAATGTACAAGAAATAGTGCGCGATAACTGGAAGAGAAGATTACGAAAGACGATGATGAGAGGAGTGGATAAAGCTGCCAAGATGGACTTGTTTTTTCAATGAATCTGTGATTTTCCTGCTTAACATTAACATGGCAGTGTTGTTGTTACACGTTTTAATGTAAACTGCATAAAATGTATACAGAGAAAAGAAATGTGACATGTGCTATTTAAACTCTGTTACTTGTATATAAATTATTGTTTAAAAATTAATATTTTATTATAAAATAGTGTGTCACAAGTATATTAGTAAATAATTGTTGTCATCTGATGAAAGTGATAAATGTCAAGAACAAAATTACGTACGCTTGGTTTTGATGTGAATAAGTAGAATCTGTAACTGCTTCCAGATGTCGTTGACCTTTCAGCAGATCATACTGGATGCCAAAAAGTTGGTAATTCGAATCTCTGATCATGAAAACACCGCAGATACTTTAATAAGTGAAGTGGAAGCTGTATGTGGGCAAATTGATAATATGAAACAGGTGATTATATGAATTATTTACATATGCCATATTTATTGATAATGGCTTTATTTATATCGGATTTTTATAGTATCAAGAGGAAGTGGAAATTTTAAATACGGAAGCGAAACAAAGACCGCACTTGCAATTAATTGCTGGAATCCAAAGAGAAAATAGACACTTACGAGAGATACAAGCTGAAAATAAAGAACTGAGAAATGCATTGGAAGACCATCAGCATGCACTTGAACTTATTATGTCTAAGTATCGACAACAAACTGCCTCCTTATTGCGTCTCAGTAAAACCGATTTTTCATCGTTACATAATTCAAAATATGCTAATGTAAGTATCGTACATGTGAGAAAAGAATTTAAACATATTTATTTTATTAAATGTGTAGTTGTAATTGTGTACATATATACGTTTTGTATTCTCTACACAGATAATAACCAGTCAGGCTGAGAAAATTAATGAAATGGCAGCTGTGATGAGAACAGCTGCCGCCTTAGACGAGGAAAACGAATTGAAAGAAAAGGAAATATTACATTCGCTAAAGGAGGAGAACGCCACGCTTCGGGAGATAGTAAATGTTGCGAATAAATTTGGTTCCTTAAACAAAGAATCATCTGTAGACAACAAAACTGTTCAAACGGATCCACCGATAGATTAAAGAAATTTACTCTTAGAGTTCTCAAAAAACCCTTTTTTATAACAAACCAGTATTTATTTCACACAAGCTGATAATTCATATGACATTTATTATTAGATAGAAATCTGTTACAGGCAAAACGTGTACATGCACACACATTGTAGTATATATATACGTATATTAAGCATTTGTAATAAAATTGTACAAGTTTAATTTAATTGTACAAGTTATTAATTTAGTTTGTTGTATAATTTACATTGTTTAATAATGTCTCGTGCGTATTTTTTATCAATATTTAAGTTTTTTTAGAATGCTAAAAAAACTAAAACGAGAAAAAGGTTTATAAGTATTACAAAAAGTTTCTCTATTTCGAAGGAATGTTTCTTCAAATCCGAGCAAAAGGAAAATTCAAAAGAAAGATTTTTCGGTATTTTCGGAAGGTCTTGTGAAACTTGCTGAATTGGTGAATGTTCGTCGCGAAATTTTGATACCTGACTCCGTTTTTACCCAGTTCCCAAAAGGACCGATAGAAGAGAAATCTATACTTGAAAGAAGAAGTATCAGGTACTAAAGTAAGATGAGACGAACATGAAAAGATCAACAACCTTCTCTTGAAACCTGTCTCATGCACTTACGCATTTCTCGTTTTTTTTCGGAGCTGTTTGGGACATCATCAAAACCTAGGTTCAATTATAAATTATGTTTATTTTTTTCAACAAAGTGCAATTAAAAACTATTTTAGAAATCGTTATCTTCTGTTCGAATTCGCTTGCAGGACAGTTAATAAGCTTAATGACTACACGCAGAGTATTGTGCATTATTACGAGATCGCTCTACATCGCTGTACGAAAACAACTTTATCATATACGAAATTTATCTCAACGTTTGACTCCTAATGACCGTTATTATCTTTCACTGATTGATCAGTCCGAGAATAAGTCTTGTATGACTTGTATAATTTATATATTGGTTAAAATTGATCTCGTTTATAAAATTATAAATTATATATTAAGTATAAGTTTTTTCTTTCGTATAGTTGTGAATACTAAAAAAAGAGCTTTGTACAATTTACATATTTGTTAATTATAGATGGTTAGATATTTTTTTGCAATAATATATTTCTTAATTAAATTTATAATAGGGAGATGAAGAGGGGGTTTCTTTCCCTCGATGCACGAGACGGTATGAATTTTCAAATTAAATTTGTGTGATTCAAAGAATAATTTACACTTTAAGTATTTTGCATACGTGTATAGTATTATTTCTGCATTGACAGTCCAATATACTATAAAAGAGCGATTTGTACAATTGTATATTCGTACAATTTAATTATGCAAAAACAAAAAATGCTTTTTTTGTTAATATTAAAAAGTCTCTTGAACGCATCGTTTGACTCTCGATTGTGCATTAATGCCACACATTTGCTCGTACAGAGACTTTCAATAATCCGTTTTCGACGAAAAGAGAATCTTCTGTTTTTTCGTTTTCTGACGTAGACTATATCTCTTGTTGCTAACTTGGGATAGACAGTTGTGGAACTAAAACTTTAAACCGGTAGTTTGCCGCGGGGTCAGGTTTAGCTACAGGGTGTTCTAATTGTAAAACTGCGTATCGAAACACCATACGTGCAACTGACAAAAGTGTTTCTCGACGCTCATTTTTTTCTCCAGCAATTATAAGTCTGTTTTAATTATTGGTCGTTAAACAGAATAATCGGAAAATCGTAATTTTCTTTAAATTATTTTTGCTTGTTTGCGTTTAATGAACGTAGAATTACTATTTTAAACGTTTAACGCTCTTATAAGATGCTTTTACTCGAAGGCAAACATTTCTATTCAGCGGAAATCTAGAAAATTCATCTCAAAAGTCACATTCTGTTGAAGTAATTTGTAACTCTTTCAATCGAATGAATATCGAGAACGTGTCATAAAACTAGATTTATATATTCTGACAAATTTCTTTTCTCTTCGAGCGAGAAATTGCGAGTTTTTCAAATATGTCAATTGAAGACAAAGCGCTACGTCTCTGCTGTCAAAATATGTAAAAAAAAACTTGTGAATATTCAAGATCGATCATTATTGCATCGGACTGATGATAAAACATGCCGAAAAACGAAGTGATTGACATTCTCTTACGTAAGAACAAATACTAAAAAACATTTGCGTGCATAAAAGAGCATTCTTTGCGAGATATCAAACGGAGAAGAGTAAACGAAATGTTTTCTTTTCTCGAAACTAATATAAATTTCTATATGTAAGTTTATGAGCAAAAATAAACGCGAGACACCCTGTATAATTTACGCATACACGTGCGTTTATTCACATATGTTCACACGCACGCGAGGAAAGTAACTTACACATTATCAGTAAATGAGCCTTAGGGCGAATGCATTGCCGCACACAATTCACATATATCTAGGCGCGTCGGCGATTCACGTCTACCCCTCTACAGTTACTCGTCGTTTTCTTTCGGATTCTCATTGGGCAACCCTATCCGGCCAAGGTCATTCGCTTCTCTCGCTATACCTCTTCGCTATCGCCTTCTCCGCCGCGTTTAGGCTCCTTTCTTCCACGCTCCCCATTTTCTCAGATGCGATGGAAGGGTTCTCTTTTTTTTTATATATATATAACGGCTTGTCTCTTTGGAAACCGACAATACGACCGCCCGAGCATTTCCTGTGCGCTATCTAGTATAAATAAGAACACCTGTTACACGGGGCCGTTGGTCTCTTGATCGAAATCGATTTGCGCTCTCGTCCGGTCGTCGATAAAGTGTCTTATTGAGACATTCATTTTTTGCGGTTTCTTCTTTTTTTGTTTTTACTCTCGTCTTTCTACTTTCCTAAATTGTATTGTTTCTTTTTTTTCATGTTTGTCGGAAAGAGTTTTTTATATTACTTTTGCGTATATAACTTTTATATAAATTAGTATAAATATATATTTGTCCTAATAAAATATTATCGAAACTTCATCATTTCCGCTGAGACGCAGTTACAACGCGTATTACATACTATCTATATTATTTGTGATATTGTAATACGTAATCATATATCTCTGTGGATATAGGATGCAGGTAGAGATCAGTGCCTACATATGTGTATATACATATACATATATACATGTGTATATATATATATAGATATATATATATACACATATTTCTTTAAATATGAATAATTCTCACATATTGTGATCAATGAAAAACAGTCTGTTGCTATCTGTCTGCTATCTGACGTATCAATTAAAGAAGCGAGTGGATGTAATTAATAGATAATCGATTATTGTCATCACATACGAATCGATAGCTTTCAAGGTTAAATTAAAGTCATTTTTTTATCCAGCAAAAGATTTTCTGTCCAACAGTTTCTCTACTTTTTCAATAAAACTCTAATAATATTCATTTATTTTTTGTACTAGTACATTAGACTAAAAATGCTTTGTGAAAAACTTATGCGTGACTGTACAAAATCTAGATAATTAATTAAATGCAGTTAACTTTACTGTTGTAATAAATAAAAAACATTGTAATATATTAAATAGCCGCAGGAGCCTTAAATCTCGTAAACAATGATTACAATTCTATTATTAGTTGCATCATTTTGTTGCATCGCGTGAACTATCATATTTATGTGTACATATTGTATCAATTAATCAAGAAATTATTAAAATTTATCTATTAATAATAATTGAATCGATCCATTAATAATTATTGAGAGAACAATTGAATAATATATAACAAATATATAAATTGTACAGATCGTACACGACTCTCTTTGTATTCAACTGCATATTAAAAAATAACAAAACGCATGAGAATCAAACGCTGAATATGCGTGCAAAATTGTTTTTTAAAATAATTATTAATTTTAATTTTTTATTATAATAAATTGATCTTTTTCCCTTACTAAAAAAAATCGACTTTCCTTATCTTTAATTTCCCGTTTTCGTGTTTGTAAGATCCACAGAAACTTACATGATAAATATTGTTATATCTAAGTTCTAGCTAAACGAAACGATAACAAATATGCTTTGCTTGAAAAAAAACAGAAAAACCAGAGATCGAATATTCGTAAAGTTGGTTGCAACATATGTGACTTGCTGCGATACTGTACATGAGATAAAACGAAAAAAACGCTGCTAAATGTGATTAGATACGTAGAGAGAAAAAAAATATGTATTTCCTTTCAGAGAGTTATACTTACTTTTTCCTTTTTTTTTGTAATTTTCTTTTAAGATATGGTTAAAATATTGTTTTAAAATGCAAATTTGGTAACGCATCTCTCACATCTGCGCGGCGGCTAAGACATTGCATTGCAAGGGAAAAATCGACTTCAGTACTCTCGCGAGTGCTAAATCGCATGTCGTGAGTCATTTAAATCCGTCGATTACGACTTGTGTTTCTGTTTTATTCATCTTTTTGTTTTTAAAAGTACAAAAAGTCAATCGACAAACACCATTTAATCAATTTTTACACTATACATTTTATAAAAAACTTATAACAAATGCGTTTGTTCTTGGTGAGAAATTAAATGTGCAGTATAAATAAATGCATCTTAAACTTCAAGTTCAATACAAGTTTTTGATATTCATTTGCATTACAAATAATGTAGTCTCGAAAATTATAAGATCAAATTCTTAAGTGCGTGCGATTTGGGCGATCATCTTTTCCCTGTACGTTGTATTTTCGGATAAAAGGGCAAAAGACTTGCGGGTGACTTAAGAGAGTATAATTGTATATATACCACAGACTTCCTGGCTTCATTACCAGAAGTACGGCGAGACGCGCCAGACTAAGTTGTCTACCAAACGAAATAGCAAAGGAGACAATTTGCGTTAGACTTGCGAGGGACTCGTAGACTCATGTGATTGAACTTGAAATGCAGTTTTCGGTATTCTACAACTGGCAACATCGCGGCATCGTCTAGCATTCCAAGACCGGTTTGCCGACTCACTAACACTAATCTAACGCAGATAAACGTCCCTACAAGACATGTAGGGGGAACGGGAACGTCGCTTATTTTTTATTGCGACTCCAGACGAGACGGGACTCTGTTGCTACGCGCGCAAGATAGTGTGCGAGAGTGAATGTGCATGAACACAATCGCGAGCGCTTCTTCACCGATTTTCAAAGTCACACACAAAAAACTCGCCAGCCTAAAATTACATCGGCCGCGAGAGAGAGGGTCGCTTCGGGTGGGCCCTGACGCAAGTTCGCTCGGCGCAACGCGCCACGGAAATGATTAATATTGCAAGAGAAATTCTATTTCGATGAATTTTCTTTTTTCCCTCTCTCTCTCTCTTCTCGCTTTAACAGTGACATTAGCAAGATGCATTAATGCGTATTTAATTATTTTTTGCATGAAAAAACCATTTGAAGAAAACGACAGAATAATCATTTCTCACAAATGCTATTTTCACGATTTATTAATTACGAAAATGACGAAATACGTATCTTGAGATAATATGCAAAAATAGTTTTCAAATTCTTCTGGAGTAGTAATTAGTTTATAATTGTTACAAAAATCACATTAAAAACGTACATATGTAACAGCCGATAAATACTTGCGAAATATTAGTGCACCGTTTCGCTGTTGCTAAAAAATTCTTTTCTATTTTAATTCTTTCTACTTATGTATTCTATTTCCAGAATTCGTATTAAAAGACACTGTGACAGGTATTTAAAAAAGGGACCCCTTGGATTTAAAGCCATTTAAAGAAGTATAGAGACGTGTCGATTTAAGTTTCAGAGTAACTCAACTGCGGTTCTGATAATTATGCAAATGTACGAAGATTCTTCATCTAAAGCTAACGATAGATTTTTTGTCCCTTTAAATAAACTATCAAATTTGTTGATGATTTTACAGTTTAAATTTACTATTTGTTAACGTCACATATATGTAACAAAAATAAATGGCATACGTGTACATTACGTGTCACACAATCTAAAATATGCTATTTATTATTAAAATGTTGTATATATCTATCGCATAACGCGGTAGAATCGATTGTGAGCTCGACTGCGCCGATTGCGCCGTTTTCTGCACGCGACCTACATTTAATCCGGAAGCGTCAGTCATCCTGTTTTGCATTTTGCGCGTGATTGGTCCGACTCATATAGTTACCTGTTACGCACAGGTGGTGATTAATAAGTAAAGTATTTACGGTCAGTTTTGCTGCTCTTTCAATAAAGCGCAAAGGGCAGAACGAATCCGGATGACTACACACGAGCACAGAAGGGAAGAAGAGATGAGAAAGAAAGAAATGAACAACAAAGAGAGAGACAAACATTTTCCTCAAAGGAATAATTACACTTGACTCTCAAAAGATATATGTGATTATATATATACTTATATTGTACATATTGATCATTGATGCATAGTTACAGTCCCTAAAATTCATATTGACGTGACTATAGGTGCTACATATCGGGGTGTGTGAGCCTAAACAAGTGATAAAAGAATGCAGATTTTAGCGTTAAATAGAAAGCACTGCATCAACTAATTGCGGGCCAAACTTTTTTCATAACTTATGTTGGACAAAATGTCAGGCTCTTACGTAGAGGGTTTATTGTTTTCATTGTCACAGAACCAAAGTGTTTATCCCGATATTAAACCGTATCCAATGGTTACGTACACACAGTATGCTCGCAGTAATGACAGAGCCTTTTAAAGAAAAAGTGTTGTTTTATTTTTACAGACATTTTTATTACGAGCGACTCTTTCTCTTATTTATACGTTTCACACTGGAAAGAAACCCTGAAAAATGAATTGCGTGCTGTGAACTATTCCTGCGTGAATTCGGACATCATTTGTGTATCTGATTCGTGGTGCTTTTACGCACACACATATATATGCACATGTCAGAAACGCATCGCCCGTATATATCTCCATCACTTCTTGTCTATGAGAGAGAAAGGGAGAGAAAGACAAGAAGAAGGATAAGGAATGAGGGGGAGAGAACTCCAAAAGCCAACTGCGCGATAGCGTTACAGCAACTCTGCAGCTTATGAGGAACCTGTTTTTCCTTTATAAGGTTTCCACCTCGCATCCTCACGTCGGGTCTCGATGTTACCTACGTAACGAAGGGGGGAAATCCTCTTTCAGAACGGTCGCGAGAAAAAACTTCCCAGTCCCCTTTTCATTTTTTGATCGAAACCGCCGACTTTTGTGTCGATCAAGATTCTGATTTTGAATCGAGAAGGTGCACTCGGTAAATATATATATATATATATATATATATATATATATGCCAAAAGAATCTTTTCTTCTTCTACTTGTGCCAGAGAGAGAAATATTCTTATTCAAATATTCCATCTCGCCTCACAAGCGACTCGCTGATTTCGTACATCTTCGTATAAATTTTTTATGATCACGCACCAAATATGATGTGCGCGCATATAGAGATTTAAGTAAATAAAAATATATAAGTTTTTATTTATATTATCCTTTATCGCGCGATATTACATTTCAACACTATTGCTCTTTGTATGCTTACGAAAGACACACATATGACGGCGCACACGAAATTATCGATGTATTTTGGATCTAATAAGTAAACAACATCCTCTATCTTGATATTGCACTATCACTGGCGACATTTATCGCGCGACACAAGTTATTGACACAATTGCCGAACGCGACCGGAAAAGAAGTCAGCCAAAGTCTCAGGTAAAAAATATTCCAGCAAAAAATGTGTTGTGATGTCTGTGCACGTGCGCAATTTTTACGATGCACTTTATCAATTATTTAAACGATTATTGCAGCTTGAAAAACCGATTTACTTTGCAATACGATATTTATGTATAGACAAAAGATGCGTTAGTTTACTTCAAATGTGTTGTAAAAAAGCAAGCGGATAGCCGAATTGGATAGCTAACAAAGGCGACTGCAAAAGTTCGGTAACAGGACCGCATGAAGGACAGGAATAGTCCGACATGCAGTTCAGGCTCAATCCATGGCATTTTACATATATGTAAGCCGAAACTGAAAACGAAACAAATGACAAAAACATTGATTTTACAAAATAACAAAGCTTATAATATAATAGACAAATCAAATAAACAAAAGGAAGAAAATTATCAAATGTAGTCAATGAACTCAATCACTACTTAATATATAACTTATTTGCAATTTTTTTAAATATATAACTTATTTGCAACTTATTTTTTTACAAATTTGAATATCAATAAATAAGTAGCTTTGCGTCGGACCGGTACTACTCTAATGGTAAGTTTGCGTAGAGCAGAATTGTTTAAAAAGTTCTTTTCAGATGCTAATAGCGACGGAATTGCAAGATGGCATTTGTCGGAGATATGGTTGACCGAAACTCTTGAAATTCGCAACTCTTGAATTCGTGCGAATCGAAATTTCAGGCTACGTTTGTGTCATGTGTACTACTTGGGCACTTGTGTGAAGAGAATATATCCCACAGAGCGTTAAATAAATATATTCTCGCTTTCTTTCTTCTGAAGATTGCTGTATGAATATTTTGCAATTGCGAAGTGCTTGCACGATTTTAGCGCATTTCGTAACGTAGAGCTTGTGACGCACGATTGTCCAATTGTTCGCACAGCCCCTGTGCTCGCATGTTTCTAGGTCTACAGTGTATAAATAGAAAAAAAAAAAATTGTTTTTCTTTTTTATTGCGCAACAAAACGAAGATTCATCTTCCGCGCGTTCGCTATTATCAGGTGACATCTCTTTCAACGAGACGAAGAGATGTTGCGCGCGATACGTACGTTAGTATCTATCGGAGTCTTGTGGTTGCACGCCGCGGGTTCGGCAAACTACGAAACGAGCGTTTTCTTCGAGCAACGCTTTTATCTTCTCTTCGGTGAGACCCGCTCAGATAAGAGAAATCAAGCTGCATATTTTCGGCCGTTCTGGATAGCACAACTGCAAGTATGATAACAAAATTTCAAAGACTTCGTACAAACAAAACGAGGATAACGCGTCTGTTTTTTTGATAGAAACACGATACTTTTTTTTCTTTTATCGCTTATTTACATATGTCTCATACATATTTGACAAAATATTCACTGAAAAATTATCTGAGTCGAATTCATTATCACACGGTTTGCGTTCGCTAATACGTTATTCCAGTATATCAGTGGCCTATTTCTAATTGTCTTGTTTTTACGGCGTGGTAAATTTTTATAGTATTATAAACCGATATGTGTTTTATAATCCCCGCACGAAATATTTTACTATTTACCCACTCATAAAAAAATATTCGATAAAATATTGCATTCAAAATTTATGTTTGTATACATATATATATATCTTTTGTAACGTGTAAAGCAATTATTTTGCTTTTTTTACGTGCCCGCTTCCGTCCGTTGGGGTCATTGATCGCAATAATGACCGACGCATATGCCGTCTCACTTTTTCACTCTGTTTCTCTCTCTCATCCTCTTTCTCTCTTGCTCTCTCTCTCTGTTTTCTCTTCTGATCTTCTCTTCTTCTAGAAAAATTTACTGTCTTCTAACAAATTTTGCAAGTTTGTCGTAACAAAACATTTTTCCGCACATTATTTCGTACATTGTGTAGTGTATTTTGAAATACAACTGCATATCCACATATGATACGAAAGAACGCTATGTAGGGCGTGGTCGCACGCAATTTTCGTAAATGTAGTTGTATGAGTGTTTTTTTTGTATATTCGTATATATATATTCCAAGCACTCATGCACGATCTTCCCCTAAGTCGCGCTTGCACGTGTGTAAGATACATATGTACGCGGAACGGTTTACCATTTACCTGTATGTATTTATGTGAAACGTGAACACATGAGAAAAAGCGACGTGGGTGTGCGTCACTTGTGCGTGCACACGTATGTACAATATATCACATGTGTACGCATGTGTGTATGCGTATGGGGCGTGACATACATGTCTCACAGGATATTGGACCTAGCGTTCTTAATTTTCAGGCAAGCGAAAATGTTTAGCAGCTTCACGACACACGTGTAATGAAGATTCGAATTTTTCATATTTTTTTCTATGCTGATGTACTGTTTACTGATAACAAATAATTATCTTCCTTTTCAAACTCTCTTTCGGATTTTTGTATTCTTCCTTGTATGTTGTGTGCCGAAGCGGTTTTTAACATTTTAATTAACATTGCAACATATTTCTATAATTTATCATTTCTAATGAGTTTACAATTTTTTCAATACAGTTTGTGTTTACCCTTTACGTTTATGTTTATTTCTCCTATATCTCTTTGTCTTTTTATTCTTAGTTTGCTAACATGCATTTTATAGCGCGTTTCTCACCAAAGTTTGTTGAACCCTTCGTGAACTGACTAATATTTTTCGCGCCCTTACTGTACGTTACTGAGCAAGTATATACATATATACATATATACATGCAAACCCGCGGGTTTCCATGTATATGTGTAAGAAATTCAGCCCCTCCAGGCTTAGCCTATAGAGATCCATTTTAGTCTATAGAGACTTTCGTAGTGTACATGCGTGTTACTGGAAACCTTCGGCGCAGTGGCTGAGGAATAGTGCATTTTTACAATTCTTCGGGTAACTTTTATGAATTTTATGAATTTTGAAAATGTGCGCTTTGCTGAAATCAATTGTTGAAATTGTGAACACAAGACTCTTCTTGTCGTCATTGGTGTATGTAAAAATTGTGCTGATCTAAGTGACGCTGGTCGCCATGGACGCTAAAAGTGACACGTGGGTTTGCGGTGCGAACGTGCAAAAAGATATTTTGGCACGTTCATAACGTTATTACATAAATGTGTGCGCGCGAAAAGACATACTTATAAGAAAAGACATACTTATAGCATTTCACATGCTCGCTCATGTTGTTGAAGTGCGTAAAAATCAAACTTTTCCTATTGTGTAACAACACAATAGGAAAAGTTTGATTTTTAATTAAAATAAATAATTAATTATTAAATAATAAATAAGTTATTTCTTATAAATTTTAATTAAAATAATTAAAAATAATTAATTGAAAATTATTTGATTAAAAAGATATCACCACCTTTTATTTTCCCTCATCGAGTCGCCGCGCGCTTAGCAACCATAAGCGTGCAAAACGCGAAGTTGTAAATTAATAACTTAATTATTTCAAAACTTGCAATATAGTGTAGGATTTTTTGATCAACTAGTACAACTCGCTCTATCCACGAGTGTCGAATACTATCGTATACGCAATTCGAATTTTGAAAGTGTAACTATGAGCAAAATTTAAAAAAAACCGGGCTATATTCAGAAACAATAATAATCATATACATGTAGTGGTTCGATATAATTAATATTCGATAATATTTAATATAATTGGTTGCTCAATTATTTATGTCACGTGAGCGCTATATGCGCACATTTGTGTGTGTGTGTGTTTTTTATTTCTCAGCGACGTGTTTTGAAAGTCACGCGTGATTCTTCGCGAAATAAACATTGCAAAGAAACGTAACATCTCTTTTGTCATATTCTCGTCTTTAAATGGAGATACACATATCCTCGAAAGATATTCGGCAATGGTTCAAGGAGATTAATATAGTAAATACAACATATTAAAATTGAAAACAATCTGTAATAAAAAGAATATACATATTATATATATACTACTTTTAAACAATGTTTTTTTCTCGTTTGCACGCAAAATTTTAACAGTAAAACAAGATCGCAAGACTAAATAAGAACTTAATAAGAACTTCCGGCAAGAAACTATCATATTTTCTACGCATGGTTGTCTCGTTATAATTTGCGGATTACAATTATTAATCTTAATAAAACTTAATAGATTTTTTCGTGAATGTAGTGTGAGCGATGTAAGTTTATGAGATTACAGTTCGTAAAATGTCCGCGAAATGTTCTAAATGAGAGTTCTCAAATGTACGAGAAATTAACTTACTCGTTTTAATTGTGGATATAACAAATACGCTGATGCAGAATTGCAGTTTACATAAAACTGTAACTCAACTTCTTGGCGATTTGCGATTGCCGCGCAAGCAATAATTTTCGAATACGAATGCGCATACGAATGCGCAGCATAAGGAACTTATTGCTTTGAATTGCACAGCATAAGTTTCTCATAATCTTTAGAAAAGTTTATCTAGGGTAGTAAAAATACACACACACAGAGAGACACACATACTCGCTCGACTTATCGATCATATTAGTCACATCACGTTATGCATAGATGAATCACTACATCCTTACTTAAAAACATCCTATGTCCATTCCTATGTCGTATATAATATTATATCTATATATATTTTTTGAAAAAAATCTATTTATTGTACATATCGCAGATTATTAGTCACATTATTTACATATATGTATATATATCGCAGATTATTTTTGCCATTTCTCTTCAGATCTATTATTTGCAGCTTTGCTTTCTCGAACGTTATATACATTTAATACAATACATTTATGCCATTTTAACTGATAATTTAAACTCTTTTTTTGAGCAATTTATTTTTCTTGTTTAATAGTCTTTTTGATGAAGCTAGGTCATTGTGATCAAACATATATATCTATATTTTGTTTAATTTATAAATAAATTTCTTGTTTATAGAAATTTGTTTAAAAATGATTTGTTAAAAAATGTAGTTTAAGATATTACGTTACAATCTAATGAGACAGCTTTATTTTTTTTTTTTTTAGTAAAACTAAAAAATGCAATGGACTGAACCCAGAAGACCTTTTCTCGAATATTGTACCTCTCGCCTTATTTTGAAGTAAAAAGTGCTCTTATTTGAACCTTTTCAAGTAAATCTTTTTAAGTAAAAAGGTAATTTTGGACCTATCCCCAAGTATTTGGCTAGGGGGACATCACAATAGAGAAAAGATCGCATGAGTTTTATTTTAAAAGTAAACAAAAAAAATAAACTGTTAATATGACTAAAAGGTCTAAGAAAATTCTCGTGTTGCACAATGGAACCTAACTTAATGATTCAATAATATTTCCGTATAAGTTTATAATATTTTGTCACAAAATGTTTAAGTTTTACAACAGCATTGTTTTCTCTAATTGCAGGCTACAATTATTTTTCTATACAAATTCTATACAAATTTCTAAACGTAATTATATAGTTTGTATTTTTCTTTGTTTTTATATTACAATAAAATGTACTTTTTTTTACTAATAATATCTATTGGAGTATGCTAAACCGATAATAAAGTGACTATATGATTGCAGCCGCTGCCCGCATTGGTGATCATGTTAAGACGTATCGTTTAGAATCCAACGAAGGGCCGACGTCCCCGAGCAGTGGCATCAATTAGTATACGCACTGTGTATAACGCAGTATTCACAATTGGTAAAATATCATTAAGATATGTATTTATTATATAAAATATTACGAAGATCATTGTTGCTTAATAAATTATGTACAATTATCAATTAAAATGAAAATATATAGAAATAACTATAACATTATTCATTTAACATAAAAGTCTTTGTCTTACACAATCGCAAGTCACACATAGATACGTGTGACATTAAAAAAAAAACTGTTGTGCGCTCACTGAAAAACTATAATATTCCGTTCGCGTTGTTAAAAATTTAAAATCGCTTTAGAAAAATCGCCTTAAAAATCGCTTTAAATTCTGTCGTCGTTTATGACGTACATTGCCAATAATCCGTGAATCACGATAAAAGAAATGCATTTTTAATTTGGCTGTATCAAATCCGAAAAATAAAAAAGAGCGCACAGTCCTGGTCAAAACTATCAATATAATATTTTGTGTAACGGAAATTTGATACGCGCAGAAACACATAGAGATAAGAGGCCCTTTGGAACTTCTTTATCTTAATCGCTATCGCTGGAAGAGCCAAAAAACAAGTCACGTGACAAATAAGCCAGCTCGAAATTACCTAGTCGAGTGAATCATATCGCGATAAGTGCAGTTCTATATGGGAGTGGAAGGGAGGTGTGTCCCTTAAAACACTTTTGCAGTGGGGAAAACGATAATGATGAAAAACTATACAACGCGTCTTCATTATATCGCTATCTGAAAATTTAACACAGTCGGAAAAGTGAACTCGTAGAGCAAAGACGTAGAGCAAAGACACGTCGGTTCATTACGCGATTACGTATCGAGTGAAATTTTATTACTTACGTGTTGTCTTTACGACAGAGAGACGTTCTTTATACGCGTACACATACATATATATTCGGAAGTTAACGGAGTTAACTTTTATAACAAACAAAAAAACGCAACTACATATATAAGAGACGCAGGGATCTTTATTATCCTGAAATTATTAAGTAATTTGTTATTACAAACGTCTTTATAAATAGTTTTTATTAATATTTAAATATTTAATTTGCAATAGAGAACGCAAATTTTAGCATAGAACTAAGTTACTTCCAGATTACTCGATCGTAACATTCTGTTTTGTGTGTTTTCTGCAGTTTCAACACAGAAGAACAATCAAGATGAGTGATCCATCGTCTCACTATCGTCTCCGTTGGAACAATCATAAAAGTAATATGATAAACATCTTTCACGATTTATTAAAGAAAGAAGCTTTTACCGACGTGACTCTTGTCGTGGAAGACTATAAAATCAAATGCCACAAACTGATCCTGGCCGCGTGTTCGCCTTACTTACAAAAACTGCTCCAAGAATCGCCATGCAAGCATCCGACGATCATACTCAAAGACGTCAAATATACGGATTTGGAGATATTGATCGACTTCATGTATAACGGCGAAGTGAGCGTTATGCAAGATCAGCTTGGCAGTCTACTGAAAACCGCGGAAGTTCTAAAGGTGAAAGGTTTAGCAAATATGAACGATAAAGATGATGATTATAGAACCTCGACCCCCCAGCTCAGGGATGGGTCACCACAGTCCGCTATCAGTACCACAAACAGGGATAAAGAAATGGCGTCTAGTAGCAGCAATTACTTGTCACCGCCGCACTCCACCTTTAGCGATAAAAGCCAATATTTACCGAGAGTCGATGCTTCTTCCTTGTATAATTCTCCCCCTTGGAGTGAATCATGGCACCGCCACATGATTGCACCTGAGAGTACTCATGTGGAGTACAACCTACCTTACTCGGGTACCGCCTACATGAACCCCATCATTGACTCTCTAATCGCTCATGACTTAAAATCAAGCGATACGCCGATACTGCGTACGGCACTCAATTGCTCGCGTTCTGAAAATCTCTCCACTCATTCTGTGAAAAACTTCTCCGATAGTATAGACCTGACTTACAATCAGGGAATCAGAAGAGAAGTAGTACCTAACCGGGTTTTCAGCCCGCTCGACATGGATGAAGAAGAGAAAAAATCGTCGAAACAGAGAGATACAACAAAGGAGAAATCAGCAGGTATGTACGTGCACTGTTAAGATTTGACGATGCATAAAACCGATCGATATAATTGATAAGAGAAGTATATTTTTGAACTTTTGTTCTACTTATATATTTTCGTTTTTTGTTATCTGTCAAGATCTGCCGAAACCCGAGTGGAAACGATACAAACAGTACAGCCGGGCGGAAATCGATGCGGCGATAACAGCGGTGAGAGAGGGCATGAGCGCGGTGCAAGCAGCCCGTAAGTACAATGTACCGTCGCGCACCCTTTACGATAAGGTGAAGAAACTTGGTATTACGCGGGTCAAACGCTCGTCTACTACCAATGGCAACAATACGGCAAGTTGTTATTACGATAACGACGATAACTTGAACGGCATTTATAATAACACTCCGTCCGAAGCTGACAACGAGAACGACTGTAACGTCAAGAAAATAAAACAGGATTACGACTCGGCGTCAGACTCCGCCGCACGTTGCGTTATAAGTCCGGTTATACGTTATGCTAATCAAATGCAGCAGCTAAGTATCAAAGACGAGAGAAGTACGGCGGAGAAGTACGAGGTGGAGGATCTCTCGATGCCGAGTCGTAAGTTTGACATGCCGGTAATGACAAGAAAACCCTCCACGCCGGAGATCAAGGAAGAGACACAGGACGCCGATCAGCAATCGGACAATGACCAGAATTAGGTCTTCTCTCTCTCTCTCTCTTTTCATTTTCATCGCTTTAACATCACGTGGAAGACGTAACGATACTTTTCTTTCCTTCCGGTGGAATGAGACGGTTTCTAGTTGAAACCGATATTTGTAAATATAAAAAAGAAATTCACCCAAGAGATCACATATTTACACATTTTATGTTTTATTGTTTCTTGTAATTTTGTACAGATGCAGAGGCGAAAGAATCGCTGACGCATATATCAATAACGTTGACGTCATTCATCTATGAGAAAATCAAATGCCTATATACAAAGAATAAAGAAATAAAAGACTGACTGAAAGAAGACTGAAACGCAAGCAATCGTTAGCAAGCGTTAAAGTTGTTTGTTAAATGTTATTTATTTTTTATTTTATTGTGTTAGCATACTAACGTTAATAAAACAATGAAAGGTTAGACAGAGATATAATTTTTTGACAGAGAGATAATTTTTAGACAGAGAGATAATTATTCAAAAACTATATAAAGAGAGCTATGAGAGAGAAATTAGAAAAGAAACGAGACAATTATCTATAAAATGTACCTTACTTACTATCTTAATATTTTTACATCTCAGGTGCGAAATAGATAGAACATAATTTCTCGAAAGAATAGTAAAATCTCCCGTAAATAATATGTTCGAAATTGACTGCTATTATTGACAATGTATAAAAATTATTTTACAAAGATTAATTTCTTCAAACTAGTTTTAGAGTACTAGCAGTTTATTTCGGAGCACAGTCAATAGAGTTGAGCGTAGTTTGCTGTGCAATTTTGCCAACATTCATATTTATTGCATGTAAATGCATGAAAATAATTAACTTGCGATTTCGATAATTAAATTTTGTTAATTTTCGAAATCGCAAGTTAATTAATTTTTTAGTGAGTGTTTTTTACATGCATGTGAGTATTTTTTAGAATAAAATAAAAGACGGATATGCAATTTATTCGGGACATGCAATACGAATAATTTTTACTGCTCAAACACATTTTGCGATTTACTTTCAGATATATAAAAAAAAATATATCTCATAGTGCAGGGGGATCACGACTGACATAAATATATTTCATAAATATACCTCATAAATATGCCTTAAAAATGTACCTTATAGAATATAAGGTACATAAAAGTAGATATATAAAAGTACCAGTAAATAAAATCTTTTTTTATTCAAGTGAAAGACTGACAGAGAAATTATCATATATGTGTAATAAACTTATTAGATTTTAAATATACTATTAAAATTAATAATACATATAAAAATATATTCATATATGAAAAATATGTATAAATTAATTTAAATCATATATAAAAAACCATATCATATATAAAATATCATATGTAAAAAAAATCTATATAAAAAATATGTATAAATGTATATTTTATGTTACAGAAAATGATTTATCTATAAATGATTTATCTATAAATTCATTAGACAATACCGGAGATTTATCTATAAATAATTAAACTTTTATCAAAAAACACCATTGACCATGATGATAAATATAAAAACTAATTTTAGTTTTCCTACTATAGATACGTCGACTGTTTTGAAAACTAATTCAAGTTATTATACCAAATTACATAGAAATTAAATTTTAGAAGTACAATTTTATACCGTTCCAAAAAATGTTGATGGTGTCCTGTAAAAAAGAAAGTAATAGTAGTATTAACGTAATGTTAAATAGATAGGTATAAAAAAGTTATAAAAAAGAGTATATAAAAAAGAGTATATAAAAAAGAGTTATAATACAAATATAAAAGATATAATATGAGTTGAATATTAGTAATAGTATGAAAGTAATATTATTCTCGACAGGATTTGAAACATTAGGAAAATTATGCTTTATATATCCGATAAAACTTTTAACTTTTTACATATTTGATATGTACAAACAAACACACTTTCAAGATAAACTAATTCCACGTTTAAATATTAAATCGTAAGTACAGAAAAACGGTTTGGAAGTAAGCAATTAGGCCGGGATTTTTATTTTCTCGGATAGTTTTTATATTTGCTCAGAATATATAATTTTACGAGACTGGTTTTTTAACGAGACTGTTTTTACATGAATTCATGCACGTGAATACATTTTGTATTTTTAAAATATTTTTTACCAAGTAAGAAACATATCTTGTTAGCTATTAGACTCCTACACTCATAATATGTAATAGTATTCCTATATGTACGCCAAACTTCTGTACAACAACCAAGTAAGAGAAAGAAAATACGGAAAGAAGTTATAATTCAATATAAATGTACTACACTACCTGCAAAGTTTGGAATTACGCTCCTAGATAGATATAAAATTACAAATACCTCAAAATATAAATATAAATATAAAATATAAATATAAAATATAAACCTACATGTAAATATGTAAATACAAATCAATTGAAACTAAATGGATTAAACTTTATTTAATATTTGTTTTTTTTTGATAAATTTATCATGTATGTGCATATCTTGGAATATTACTAATATTTTAATGTGCTCATAATTTTATCGGGAATTAAATGCAATTAATCTTAGATTTTGACTTAAAATTATGACGACTTCAAGTTGTTTTAAGTCTATCTAAATAGTTGTAATTTGTAAAATTATGTCAAGCATAGTATATTTCTAATAAATATATTATTATTATCTAATAATATATATTAAATATATATATATTAAATATATATGTTATTTAATAATATATTTCTAATAAATATATTATTTATTAGAAATATACTACAAATATATTTTTGCGGACGTATATAATTGTATACAGGAATGGCAACAAGAAGTCATTTTGACAAGAATCTACAATCTCTTTCACAGACCCAAACTTAGCGGTAGTCCACAGATTTACAAAATTTCTGTGTCTCCATTATTGTGTTCAATACTTATAGTTATAGAATAAATCTATAAATAAATATAAATATAAATATAAATAAGACTTTTTAATACAACGACTTTGTAAGATATAATTATTCTCTACTTATATATATATATATATACGTACATATTCTTTACTCATACTCACTCCATTTCACGCGCGCACACACACACTCATGAATCGCGCACAATTTGCGAATTGCGGCACATATGAATAGTTTTCATTTTGTGCAAAATATTTATATCTTGTGTGATATGAATAACACGCAGAATCAAACTAAAATCATTTGAAATCACATTTGTGTGTATGTGAAATTTCATTACAATACTACTAAAACATTTTAACATATCTTTCTATAACGTTGTTCTTTATATCTGTTCTACAAAAGAAGTGATATGATAAAACAATAGCGCCAACTGATTTAAAATCACATTTGTGTGTATGTGAAATCGGAGATATAGAAAAACTACTGTTGCACGGTCTCAGGAATTAAATCTAAGTCTTTTGTTTTCTGAACTAAACTCTAAACTAAGTCGTCTTTTCTCCTTCTCTCTACTAATATTGTGTGTTTGAGCAGTTTCCCGAATAAAAAAGTATATTCTTTTATCTATAGATTTATCGTACAAAATTAATTCTAAATAATGTGGTTCCAATCATGCAGTATCTGAATACGGTTTCAAAACATGTTAAATGACGGAATAGTGCTATTACGAAACAATTCTGAAATTTGTCGGGAAAATTTTCAGAATAGACATTTTATTCAATTTAAGATTTCTAAGTACACAATTGTGCCTTTTATAAAAAGTGATAAAACTCAATTCATGCATTTTGCACCGTATGGGTTGACCAGATAGGAATTCGAATATTTCGAACCCGAAACTTTCGTTTTTTCACTACCTTTTTAAGCCTAGATCTTGCGCGTTAATCTTTTATCTTTTATTCAAAAATGACTGTATTAAATATAAAATAATTAACAATAATGATAAAGAAGATTATTATCACTATTTTCGTATATGTATTATTTTATATTATCTGAGAATATAAGACATTTTTATTAGTTTTTAACAGTTGCAACCATAACTCACAATGAATAAGAGAACAACTATTTGGCTTGTTAAAATGCACATTGTGTGTCAAATATTTATATGTGTCACCGATAAACTGGAATAAGTAAAAAAGAAAAATTGAACGAAATTTTATTCAGATTATGCAGGCAAGTTGCAAACGCGAACCAAAGCTCATACGTACTACCTCATTTACACTAGTTATTTCATATTTATTACAATAGAATTCTTATAGAGAGCAAACAGTATATGTATACAATATATTTATACAAAATATATGTATACAGTATATATGTATACAGTATATTTATACAAAAGTAAATATAAATCAGGAAGTGTCAACATAGATCCTGTTGCATGTTTTCCTCAATAACTTTTTACAATTGAATAATCTCGTAAGAAGATGAAACAGAGTTCCATTTTTAAACTTGGAAGCAAAAAAGACTAAACTACGTATTATTATACTATTCCACATATTATTATTATATAATACGTGAGATGATGTTAGAGAGTTTTGAGAGATAAAAATACCGAGTAATTGAGTCTTAATGTAACTGTGATAACGTAGAATCATGTATTCAATAATGACAAAGATCTCGAAAGAATTTTAACTGTTTTATTTTTAAACGGCAACTATTATAATAACAATATATACAATATACATAACAATATACATTACAACAATATCTATTTTCAATAAGCAAATTGTTACTTAAGTTGCGAACAGATCAGTTGCAAATTTCGAATAGACTGCGACAGAGACCATCTGTAAAACTATTAGGCTTATGTTTTTCAACAAATCTGTTGCAATTATTGTCATCTAAATTGGCAACAAATTTTGAGCAAATTTGTCAAAATTTTGTTAGAGATTTATTATTAAATTATACACAGTTTCGGCAAATCTTTTCGGTTTTATTGTCAATCTGCTGCCAAAATCTACATTCAAGAAGGAAAAACCGGTCACAGATTTTATCGAGCGGATATATTTGTCTTTTAGTGTTAATCTATCTAATGAGTAGTTTAATAGATATGTTCATATATATTTTTCCATCATATCAAATCACAATATCATATCAAATAGCTTATTTTCACGTTTAGATATTAAATCATAAATATAGGAAAACAGTTTGACATAAATGACTGAATCCTGGAATTTGAACCCAGGTTCGCTTTCCAGGAAAGACTTATCATCTGAGTTATCTGATAAATATTTGTCTTAATATTTGCCTGTTTTTCTAATTTCAATTTGAACAGTAGATATCTACGTTTATGTTTAATCTAATATAAACATTACCAATTGTTTTAAATATCATTAGAATTTTATTTGCACTGCGAGTCGAAATGGCGACATCCATCCCGTCGCGTCTTAACTTTCTACTTTGGACTTATCCAACGCATTTGAATCTGTTCCGCAACGATTCGTCGCGTCCTTGCTCGAGCTAGAATATTAATTGTTGCCTTGTTAAATTTGTGAAGCCCTATGTTACCTATGTTACAAGATTGTTGCGGGATACAACCCGTGTGCGCACGGCCGACAAATTGTATCCTGCAGACAGCACCGATCCTTGTCTATTTTAAACTTGCTAAGCCCGATTATATTCGATTTCGCGATTGACTCACTAGCGATAGTTGATTTTAATTGTGCGTACATAAAATAAAATTAAAAAATATGAAAAAAAAAAAAAATGAAAAAAAAAAAAAAAAAAAAAAAAAAAGTTCTGTATATTGACAAAGACTTTATGAAGCTAAAAGATGAAGAAACTTCGAAGGTCTTTACAGACTCTGCACACAATTCCTCCTCGGTCTGTAAGAATAAACAAGTTGAAATTTTGTTTGTTTGATACACACACACACGCTCACGAATATTCCTCGCATTATCTGTGTGTTTCGCGGATAAAATAACGTTCAAAAGAACTCGTTTATCGGAGGATCTACGTATACAAACAAATAACAGCGGCATCCATCAGATGACGCGAGATTTTTCCAGGTGGATTTTCCAAGTTAGACGAACATTTGCGTCGATGTGTATCTCGAGAGGCGGGGAAAGCAGCGGGTAGTTAACTACGATTTCTCATCCGCGCTCTCGGGAACCGACCGAATCGTGTGCGGGGGATCGATCTTACAGAGAGGAGCAACACAACGGGAGAGATACGCCATTCGCCGTGCGGATGAATCGGGGAGCCGGAGTAAATCGGGCAATTCGCTTCGGAACGAGGGGGGAATGTCGGGATTTTGTAGGAGTACGCGAGTTTCCGAGAGAGAGAGAGAACTATATGACGACGAGAGGCAGAACGCCCCTTTCTTGTAAGCCGGCGACGTGATGCTGGAAAAATCGTCCTCGACGACAATTCCCCGTCGTCGTCGTGTCCGCCATCGGAACTCGATCTCTAGACGAGGCGAATTAAATCGATGGCACTCTTTTTTTCTCTCTTTCTCTGTATATGTTATATATATGTATATACTATGTATCCGGGTACTGAATAGATTTCGCGTGGATATACTCGTGGTTTCCTTTCACGTCTGATGTATTACAACGGTGTGTAGGCGTCGCCCGACACGTGAGACGGAGGATATTACGATTGTGACAGGAGAAAGAAATCGTGTTACAATTGGAGATATGATAATGAGAGTAAACAACACAGGAGAAAAAAAGGAGGGAATTTTATGAGAGCCAGCTCTGTTGAAAATTTTGCATTTTAAAAATACAATAAATAAACGTCGAACCGTGACTTTGTCTCGATGTCGTGGTAAAAAAAATGTAACCATAATAAGTTACAGCAGGAGCAAAGAAACTCTCCATAAGTTCAAGCAAGAAAGTCTCTCTCTCTCTCTCGTTTTGCACGTTTTTTTCTTTTCCACTTCCTGGATGGAAACTGAAATACTGCATTACCCGAGAAAGCGTAATCTCGAGCGTTGTAGAATGGCCGGTGCGGCGTACGGATATGGTGAACGAACGGGCGAACGAACAACGAAGGGAATGCGGATATCGGTTTTCGATAAAAATTCTGCCGTTGCGTGGTCCATTACGGGCAACATGCGAGGCGCCGTCTTGTCTCGTCCTTGCCTCTCGAGAAATGGGCCGTGCCTTAAAAAGGAACGGACGTTCCTGTGTGCGCGCCGCGGAAGGCAGGTCAGGATGCGCAAGGAAATCGGTTAACGACGGCCGGATATTATCCACGGCGGAGTCTGTGACCCGTGTATTAACTCCGACATCCTCGAAAGCTGTTTCGGAGGAAGGATGCCCGTTGATGTTAAAAGAATTTCATTATGAAAACGTAATCAATAAACTTTAATCTTGCGCGGCAATCTTTTTTGTTCGAAAATTCAACGCTTAAAAAAAAAAAAAAAGAATTTTACATCGAGAAAAAGTTGAAGACGCGAAGAAAAATGTTCGAGCGAGAGATCGCACATTCGCTCAACTGACGAAAACAATTTCTTCCGCGAGGAAACGACCTGCGCAGGTCTGACGACGACGTCTTGAAAGATGGAACGAACGAAAAAGGATGGAAAACCATCTTACGATTATACGTTTGGACGATCCTTTCACGCGCTTTGCCAGCGTATTTTTGTCGCTCGTTATTTTTCCGGTTTGACTGACGATTGCTCCGATTGAAGCTGCTCGCCAATCGCGTTCGTTTAATGAGGTGCGGAGTATTTGTAGAGATCGTAAATTCAGAAAAAAGTTTTACGTCATAATAAGTCAAAAGCGCAAGGTATTGTCAAAAAAAAAAGAAACAAATTTTACTTGCGATTAGAATTGTTTTACTGATTTATTTCTGCGCGATATTTGGATTCGTTTCTTTCTCACACAATTAGCTCGCATTTTGACGCGAAATGGAACGCTTTGAGGAAATCGTGCAAAAGTGCATCGTGCGTTGAAGAAAAGCAGGATTAAAGCAGATTATGAACGGTTCCGACAATCAAGCACGAACTCGCGCGACGCGGTTTTCAAAGGGATCCACCGAGAGAGCAAAGAGAGAGAGAGAGAGAGAGAGAGAGAGAGAGAGAGAGAGAGAGAGAGAGAGAGATGAAGAATTGCCAGGTGGAACGATGGGCCTAACTCGAGCTCGTTCTAAGAGTTATACATCACGCTTGTTTGTCCTTTGAGACCGCTGACGGTGACGTTGTTGCGGTGGCCGACGGAGAAAAATTACATTCCGCGAAACACGACGTATTTTGCAAGGAAGAGGTAGAGTGCAATTTAGTATCGCGATCTCTTGACAGACTTGCAGTTTTGCAATAAATAACAAAATTTGCAATGTAAGAAAATTGATTGCAACTCATTAATTTACACATAAATATGGCTTATATTTCGGAGGAGATAAATTCACAGAAGAGAGAAAAAAGATTTTAGTAAGATATTTATCAAATTGCAACAATTAATTTAATCGCTGATCTTGAATTTTTTTTTTTTGCATCTCTGTGTTGCAGCGCGGCGTACGACACTGTCACTGCGCAAAATGTTGCGATCAAGAAGCTGTCTAGACCTTTTCAAAATGTGACGCATGCGAAAAGGGCCTACAGAGAATTCAAACTTATGAAGCTGGTCAATCACAAAAATGTAAGTTTTTAATCTCGTCCCGATTTTTAATATGTTTAATTTTGACACGCGTGTGCGTGCGTATGTTGAAAATTTATTTGTCTCGTTATTTGCGGCGTTACAATTTTCTCTATTATTGTTTGTACAATGTAGAAGAAAAACAGAGGATCAAAACGTCCGGTTTTATATTCGATAAACAACACACGCGTACATCTTGTGTTTTGGCTCGCATTTGTCCTCTGTTTCATCTTCTCTTACGACCTTATTCAATTGTTGTTACAAATCTTCGTTATGTAATTGAAAGAGATTAAAAAAAAAAAAAAATGTCAGAATGCATCCTCGATTTAGCGGCTTATCACTTTGCAGATAATCGGTCTCCTGAACGCATTCACGCCGCAGCGGTCGCTGGACGAGTTTCAGGACGTGTACCTGGTGATGGAACTCATGGACGCGAACCTGTGCCAGGTGATCCAAATGGATTTGGATCACGAGCGTATGTCCTACCTCCTCTACCAGATGCTGTGCGGCATCAAGCACTTGCACTCCGCCGGCATTATTCATAGGGTGGGTGATGCTCTTGCTGCTGCTGGCAGCGGCGGCGGCGGCGGTGGCGCCGTTGCGCCTCCGCAATGAAAATTGCATAACTGCCGGGGCCGTTTAATTCGCCGTAACGAGATTCATTAGCGACGCCCGTTTCTGCATATTGTATATCTGCCTTGTTGTTATTATTGCCGCTGCTGCTGTTATTTTTGTTGCGGCGAAAGGAAATAACTTGCGTTGTTCCGATTAATTTTCCGCCGCGTCACGCGAGTATAATAGAATAGCTAAAACCGGCGGCGTCGCTCATTAAAAATGTGAAACACGCGTAGCGCGTGGTGATCACGAAACTAGCGCGCTAATTACACACTTTCAAAATTAATATTCACACACAACCAAATAACGTCAAGTCTGATTAATCTGCTACGCGATACGTTGTTATTACAATTAATTACCTTGAAATTTGTGTGCTTGTTGTATTTTCGTTTGTTGTTTCAACAAATTGCAATTACTTCATTCTTTTCTGAATGTGAGATTTAAATCGTGAAACACAAATTATTAAATTGCGGTTTTCATTTCTGTATAGGATTTAAAGCCAAGCAATATCGTCGTGAAATCCGACTGCACGTTGAAGATTCTCGACTTCGGCTTGGCGAGGACCGCTGGTACCACATTCATGATGACGCCTTACGTCGTCACACGGTATTATCGAGCGCCAGAGGTGAGCCAATTTTCTCACATATAACGTTTTTGTTTTCTTTCATATTTTCCCAATCGATCCCTTTCGTTTACTCAAATTTTTCTGTCAGGTAATTTTGGGCATGGGTTATAAGGAGAATGTGGACATTTGGTCAGTGGGCTGTATCATGGGCGAAATGATAAGAGGCGGCGTTTTGTTCCCGGGTACAGATCACATCGATCAGTGGAACAAGATTATCGGTGAGATTGTGCGCTATAGCAATAAATAATTACAACGTTGACTAATCAATTTTTTTTTAAATAAAATATTTTGTATTGTACTTACACAAGATTTAGTTCTGACTGGTGGTTCACGTTTCTCACATTATATGTAATTTTTTTGCAGAACAACTAGGCACTCCGGCGCAGGAGTTCATGCAACGACTGCAGCCGACCGTGAGGAATTACGTTGAAAACAGGCCGCGATATCCCGGTTATCCTTTCGACAGGCTATTTCCAGATGTCTTGTTCCCTTCTGACTCTTCGGAGCACAATAGATTAAAGGGTGAGTGGGTCACCAAGTCGACGTTCTATGCGTCGCAGAATCGATCGCGAAGTGCACACGTTTTGAGCGCACAAACGACGAGAGGATTCGCATTCTTGTCGTCGTCGTAGTCACCGTCGCTTTTTACCTCTTCTCTCGTTTTCTTCCTCTCACGGTTTTCTTTACTTTTTCTTGTAGCGAGTCAAGCCAGGGATCTATTGTCGCGCATGCTCGTAATCGACCCGGAACGACGCATTTCCGTGGACGAGGCGTTGCTGCACAATTACATAAACGTCTGGTACGACGAGGGGGAAGTTAATGCTGTAAGTAGGCTTTTATCGATTGATCGCGAAAGGAAAGGCTGCTGTGGGAATCACTTGATTCATCACGGTTGTTAAAGTTCGCGAAGCAAAGTGCACTAAAATTGTTTTTATCCTTTGCGTATAATTAACAAGCAGACAAATTATTGGAAAATAAATTTGCATTTATTTGCAAAAAGAAGCGTAACAATTAATCAGTAATTTTTCTTTTTGTATCAATTATTTGTTTAAAAAAATACTAAATTTCTTTTTCAGCCTGCGCCTGGTCCATACGATCATAGTGTGGACGAGAGGGAACACACAGTGGACCAGTGGAAGGAACTAATCTATCAGGAAGTGATGGAATACGAGACAAGCCACAATCCTGCGGCGGTCGCCCAATCGTCAGAGAGCGCCGGGAGCCGGTAGATACCGCGGAGCTGTAGCTCGCCCGCGGATTTTTTTCCGTCATGTTTTGCGAAGTATCCAGACAGTCTGACCTACCGCTTGGACATAGCGGAGGCGTCGTAGCGAGAAAGGGAGAGAAAACAGTAAAACTAAAGGCAAGATGAAAGAAAGAAAGAGAAAAGAAGAAATCGACGTCCACAAAAAAAAAACCGATCTCCCTCTAACCTCTCCTTCGAGAAGAGAAGAAACGCGCGTGGGGAGAACACGAAGAACAGAAGAGTTTGTTTGATCAGTGTAGTAAACAAATTAGAATCTCTGGGTAACATATTCCTGGTCATAAAACAAGCCTTTGGAGACTTCCTGCAACGATTCCCCCGCTCGATCTTCTCTCTCTTCTGGAATGCTCCGGACGACCTCCTGGACAAATAACTTTTGGGGAAGCGAGACTCGCGACCGCCATGCGGAAAAATCACGCCGGAGACCCGAAACACCCTCGTCGCTTTTTGCGCTTTACACCAGTGTTACCGAACCTGGGAAGAACAACGGTACATTTTTCCGAAAGATCTCCGGGAGAGTTGCGAAGATCGAAAACGAGTTTGCGGAGCAGAGAGAGCAGAATGAAAAACTACCCGGAAGAAGAAGTTATCGTGTTACGCGTTACGTCGTCTCTTCAACTACTGCCATTCCGGGCTGTTTGGATGAGTTTCTTCTCTCTCTTCTTCACGATTCCATTGGCCGCGTTCAGAGCTTTCTATGTATTGTTCGGTCTATTGCAGATCTGTTGCAACTGTGAAAGTACACGACAACCAAGTACAAAACGCTTTTTCTAAGCGGTTGGTTTCTGCTGAACGCGGCTACTGGCTGTTTCGATCAACGCGAGCTCTCTCTCGATATTTCTTCTGGGAACTTTTGAGTCCTTGTACCGCGGCACGATATTTCTATCTCGGTTCCTCGCCGCGTACACTTGATACTTTTCTTTTGGTACGAGTTTCCTTGCTCTGAGAGTGGACGTAAATGTTTCATATTTTTTCCCGCGGTCGTCCCGCAAATCTTGAACAATATTTTTCGCGCATTTCACAAGAGCAATAAAGTCAACGCGGAAGAGAAAAATGTCTTAGAAATATCGTCCCATTCCCCTTTTTGTGTAAGTTTTAAGGTTTTAAATCGTCGGCGGCTGAATCGTTCCTTTACCTTCCGCAGGCCCGGCGGGGTTAAATGACCGATCGATCGTGCGTGTTGCCGACTTTCGAAAGGACGCGATCGAGCGCGTTTATCGTTTGCGCGTGTACAACATATGCTATATATATTTTTCGTATCGTTATTATAAGCACACTTACGGGAACACATGATTCTGAATGATATTCATAATGTACATGAGATGTAACTTTAACGTGTGACTATTCTACGATCTTTCGGAATACAGGATATAAAGGTTATATAATACCACATATTATAAGGAGGTAAGGGAAAATTTATATCACCAGAGCTTATAGTCGCTCGATCGTCCTGTCGTAAGCAGCAATAAAAATCCGATCGCCGGGACGAGGCTCCTTAGGATTTTGTTTTGTTAAGTCGCTGGGAGCGCGAAGTAAATGTATAAGTTAGATATATTTGTTAATTTATTTTATGACGCGGATAGAGATGCATGCCGCGCAATGTAACGAGAGAATAAAGGAATAAGACGCATGTATATCGCACGTCGAGTTTCTTCGAAACCGAACGCGATTCGTCGTTTTGATCGTTGTGGAAAAAG
>QVOA01001002.1:0-56039 GCA_014825685.1 Pseudomyrmex cubaensis
GGCGAATCATCTTAGTGCAATTATTGCAAAATCGTCGTTATTCATGATGTCATTTTTGTGCAATATTTTCGCAATTGTTCCTATCAGGGGTAGTTACCGTAATAAACTTTTCTGTGGCGATAACGATTCCGATCGCTCGATCTTTGTAGGTAATCTCATATCCGCCATTTGAGTCAACGATGTCGCGATTGCTCTTTCGTAATCGATATCGTCCGTATATACGTACCTGGCAACCACGTTTACGCGCGTCCGGTCGGAACGGCGACATTTTTTCACGTCGCGTAACAACATTTGCATCGGACGGCGCGATTGCCTTAAAGAAATGAATGCATCGCGATCTAAGTGTAAGGTTACCTTTCGTCCCCGACATGTATTGCATTACATAGGATCGCTACAAATTGCATTAGACATAGGATCACTATAAATTACGGTGTTGAAGATCGATGTTTAATTTATTTCGCTTTCGTCGTTTCTCGCGTTAATGAAAAAAAAAAAAAAAAAAACTGTTTATCCGAACGTACAAAAATCTGTGTGAATAACGCGTTTGCGAGTGTTTTTTTCCGGGAATTGCAAAAAGCCGGATAACAATTTGCGCGCGTACATGCGAGACTCGGTCGATTTGCGCGACGACATAGAACCGGACGAGAGAAAGAGAGAGAGAAAAAAAGAGAGAGAAAGAAAGAGAGAGAGAGAGAGAAGTGGGAACAAATTTGAAGCATATTCCCGGGATTGAACGTTCCTTCGGTACAAGCGAGCTGCGGCTACAGTTCGTCTCGTTATAGCCGCGCGCTCTCGCTGCGGTGGCATCGCGGCTCCGCTTGTGTATGACACAGCCACGGAATACCGATTGCTCACTCTCCCATGGCGTTTCCTGTTCCGACCACGTATCCCGCTTTCAAAATAAAAAAAAAAATATATATACATACACACACATACACGCAGAAGGAGGAAGAGAGGAAGGACAAAGCGGGTGCGCGTGGACGGAGAGGAGAAGAATGTCGCGGGAAGGTGGAACAACGAGTGGAAGAGGGACGATTGATGAGAACAGTGAGGATATAGGCGGTGCAATGGGAATGACGAGGATCGGCTACGTTGTATATATGTACCGCCGACACGCCCGCTGCCCATTGTTCACGTCTAACGCATTATGCGCATCATTCATGGCCTTTTACGCCGCGCCTCGCGACGCGCCAAGTTCACGTTAACGCTCGAAGACCAATCCGGAGTCAGACCGAATTCTGGGGAAAGATTTCGGAAGACTATTTTTTTTTTTTTTGTTATTTTACGTCTCTAGACGGGATGTGTCGGACAACCGCCGATGACTATTTCGTGGAAACTGATTCTGCGATGATTATCTTAATGGAACACATTGAGGCTTTTAGCCTGTAAGTGATTAAATGTCCGGTTTTCATAAATCGAGGTTTTCAAATTTGTAGATTTATTGTAGAAATTTCAATTCTCATGCAAATTGAAGTAATACATGAAATTGCTGGGAAACACTTGATGAATATTGAAAAGTTACTAGGTATATTAATTAAATAAAGGAAATTAAATTAAAGTAAAAAGTTTACTAGTAAAACCTCTCTTTCTCTCTCTCTCTCTGTCAGTTCACATTTATGATCGATATTATTTTACATACTTAACAAATTTCTTTTTCTTTACATTAATTTCAAAGAAAAATGATTTTCGTAAAAAAACGCAAACTGTTTATTATACGGGTTTTTAGATTAGGACACACGCACACACTTGCACGTTCGCGTATAGACGCGTGCTCGCACGCGCAATGTAGTGCGGTACACTTCAATTTTTTTTACATTTTCCCGAGTAGGTAATAACTCCGTGCGCGACTTCCTCTGACTACGAGTCGCTCTTCTGGAAGAGAGATTGGCTGCACAATTTATGGCGATCTAGGTCGGTTACGTGGATAACTCGGAGATATGCATTTCTTTTGAATATCGCGAAGTTAAGAGAGTGTTATTCACCGAGACGCGTAATAAAGCACAGTTTACACACATGAGGGCAACAATCTTGATGCGGGGGTGTATTCTCTTTTTCTTAATTGCGAGCATCGTAATTAAAAATTATCATTTGTATCTAATTGAGGATTTTTTTTAAAGATGAGATTTTCAACATTTTGAGTGCAGCAATTTTGAGTGTAATACGCAATAAAAAAAAACAAGGACAGTACAAAAGATCCACTCCGTTTTCATCACACGTAGAATTCTTATAAATGTTCGATTCTGCTCCGTATAAAATATATATATATATATTCGCGACTTCAATATCAGTTGAGAAAGAAGCTATACAAAATTAAATTACAGCAAAATGCTCGAAACTCGCGGAGCGGCAATAAAAAGTCGTTAAGTTCCTTCTATTATTCCTGCTCTTTTATACTTTAGCCTCTGCCACTCGGGAGTGATTTTCGCGTGAATGTGGCAGCTGTGGACATGAAACCTTTGATAGCGCCGAGCCGCCAGTTTGCACGGAGCTCTCTCTCTCTCTCTCTCTCGAGCGCAAGATCATACCCCCCCCCCTCAGAAAACTCGTTAAAAACGTGTGAAAACACACATCAACGCATCGAACGATCGAACAATATTTTTCCACGAAAATTGTTCGTCGTTAAGTTCTTTTTTTTTTCTTCTTTGTTCGAGGAAGAACGCGAGAAGATCATTAAAGAGCGTTCGGATCTCTAGAGTTCACTCCGGCGAAAAGTATACATGGAAAGAAAGCGCGCGCGGCGGTTTAACGGCTCGAACCACTTTTCCTATGGCGGACAAGAACGCATTCGACGTTCAGCACTCATTCATAATGCGTTCTCTGCGAGAGATGCTGCGCGATGCAGAAACCTGCTTCAATAGAAGTATGCAGGTTTAAAATAGAGGTGGTTTCGTTACGTCGTGTCGCTATCGTGTTACGTCAACTCGCGCGCGTTTTGTCGCGTCACGACATTTATGTTATCTGCACGACGACGCGCGCACAACAACTGCATTGCGGTTATATAATTATGTGAAAAAGAGGAGGGAGGAGGAAAGAAGATTAAAAACGAGACTGCGTGTAAATGGGGAAAAAACAAACTTATTCGGAATTATTTTGTTTAGATATAATTGCGCTTTGAAACATCTCGCAAAAATTTGCTGCATTTTATTGCACGTGTGTTTGCGCACAATTGTTGTTGTTGTTGTAATTCGAATTATAATGAAAAAAGAAAATACAAATTATGCGACAATTGTTTTATTGTGTGTTATTTTAAACGGAACAACTATAAAGGGGAGCCGCACGAGCTTTTGTTCGACGATAGAGAAAACATTGATTTTTCCGAATTATGCGCATATTTTTCCGCGAGAATCAGTTGTAAACACTTCTGTAAACAGTAGTTTGTAAACAGTCGCCTGTTGCAACGACCGTCGCGCGCTCTTCTTCTCAAACGTAGACGCGGTCTCCGCATCTCACGTGGATATCAACATCGCGCTTGTGTGATCGTAAACGTCGTACGGCGACGGTTTACGTACGACGCTATTCTATCATTTTACTATCTTATATTACGAGCTATGTGATTTCATTCCCAAGTCGAAACTGATTTTATAGTTCCGGTCCTGGCGGAATTAAAGTCAAGGTAAGACGGTGGCGTCCCGCCGGATATATATCTATGCCACGTCGATGTATAACTCGTGAAAACCTAATAAAACGTTACGCTCGGATAAAAATACGTGTTATATGCTTTTTAGCCGCTGGGCGTAAAATACCATCGGTGAGGTATCGATAATTCGGAAGTACGGATCGTTTATTTTAACAAAAAAATTTGTTTTGTTAACTGACTCACTTTTTGTCAACTGATCATTTTACAAATCCCCGTAAACGCTCTTCGCTTAACGAAACTGATTTTGAAACACATTGAACATATAATGTACGAGAATCCTTGCCATTAAAAAAACGAAACAATTTCTGAAAAATAAAAATAATTTCAAAATTGAATATTTTTTCAAACTTGCAATAGTGGCTGTTGGTAGTTAGAAAAATTATCGTTTAAAATCGTGAGAAAAAACGGGCTGATGATTGAAAGTTTTCGATTCAATCAGTGTACAAGCAAGGAAAAGATGATGAGGAACAAATGACAAAGATTATATCGTTCTGCGAAAAACGAAACCACATCCGAGATACACGTCCCGCTTGAAACGGGACGTAGATCGGGAAGAACGCGACCTACATCGCGCTCGATGACGGTATGGAAGATCGTGTCGGATCCAATCATATTCATAACTTATCGGTGACCTATTTACGGTTTATCGCCTTCTTCAAGCGGCGGAAGGAAGGCAATGATGACTCTCTGGAAATAGCATAGTAGTCGGACAATAGTCGGCTTGCCGGTGGAGAACAAACCGCGGACACCCTCGGTCCGATATTCGATCGGCAATCTCGAGGAAACTCGTACAGCCCGATCGAGAAGTTAGTAGATTTCGGTAGCCACTCTAATGGAGCCACGCGAATCTCCCGATTGTGTGTGTGTGTGTTGCGGGCACACGGACGAAGACAGTTTCGCAAACCTTCGGGAAGGACCTATTTATCGAATGAACCAGAAATACGCGACGGAAACTTTAAACGGCCAGACATTTACAATCCTCTTCTCTCCGAGGAGAACGGGCAGTTGTTTGGAAGAAAATCGAACTTTTCGCAAAAATATATTTTTCTACGTTGTAAAGTTTTAGGAATGTATATGTATATTAGATCGTGTCGTCCTGTCGAAGTGACACATCCATTGAAAATCATCTGTTTTGTCATTTCGGTGCGAATAAAACGAAAAGAGAAAGAGAGAGAAAATAAAGTGAGATATCGCGTTTCCGCACTCGAGACGGACTCTTTTTCGCTGCGCGAAGCATCTCGCCTTTACGACTTGAAAGTGCTTACGCGTAATTCCGAAACGTCGCAAGAAATATGGTCGGTCCGAAGTTCACAGCTCGAGTCCACTCGATTCCGTGCGGAAACGCGGGACGTAAAAGCGGGCAAAAATGCCGCGACTCGGCGCGGCAATAATGGTCTGTGGCCGTTGACAGGAACGGTCGTTAATCAAGCCGATTAATTGAGCACCGCCGGTATATACCGGCCTCACCTCGTGGAAAACGGTACTTAAATAGTGCGTACACCTCGATACCCGCACGTATATAACGAGGCGCAACAACGATGAGGTGTATCTGGGAAATGGAGCATTTCGCCGACGCTCCGTGTTTCCTCTACCACCATCGCGGCGAGCCGGTCAATGATGATGACGGTAATGACGATGATAGTCTCGCGGAGACGTGTGTACGCACACAGTAGCGCAATGATAGTAATAACACACCGTCGGAGGTAAATATCAGATCGAACGACGACCCGTCATTGTGCTCGTGTCGTTGGCATTTTTATTTCTCGCTCCGGCGAGTCGCAATTGACTTTCCGCGTAAAAAAAAGAAAACAAACGACGTAATTATTACGAGGAACCTATTACGAGATACCGCGAGATTTCATCAAATCTCAAAATGTTTATGAGATCTCGAAAAGCGACGACGCGGCTCTCTTTGCCACAAATTAAGTTGGGGGTATTTCTAGTTGAACTGTTGTACAGAGTTAGACAAAAGTCATTTAATAGTAGATATTTATTTTATCAAGTTGTGTGGTCTCTTTGATATAAAACGAAATGAAGCAGATTTGCTCCTTGAGAGCCACTGCCAAGATTGAGGAGAGACCGGGGTGTTAATTGAAAGTTCATTATAACGTCTATGCCGTGTTCCTTGGCATAAACTCAAATCCAATCAACAGATCGCGGATACGGTACATCGATGTATAATTGCTGGAACATATTTCCGTAATGAATTCCGTGTTCCACTTAGTTCCGGCTATTGCTTTCGCTATTTCACTAATTTGACCCCGCGCTGTCCGCTGTCCGCAGAAAGTAGTGGAATCCCACACTTGCGCGCACTGTATTATGTGCGGAAATTGCAATCAGCTCTCCGCGACCGCATGAAATCCGGATAAACCGTTTTGCACTTGCGAGTCTCGCGTGTTGAACCTTCGGAACGACGGGAGGAGTTAATGGAGTTAATGGAACGACGCGTCAATATATATTAACAAGCGATATCCTTGTCCGCGGAAAAAGCACACTTGGTCGGAAGCGTTTGACGCTCGCTGTGTGTGAAATGATGATTTTCTTCTGCGTATTTTGTTTTTTTTTAATCAAATTTAAAATACAATTTTACGAAAAAGTTAATGCGATTTAAAAAAAAGATTTACGTAGGGATATTGCAATTTGCAATGCGTATGGTGTGTATAATTTTTAAAATAATTGACGTGTTTTTCACAAAGGGGACTGCGAGATTTCCGATATATAAAATAAATAATAATCATATTTATGCGATAACGAAGGTAACGAATAAATACAATAATATTATCATGATAAAGTTCGGCCTCCATTGTAACGAAAGCTTTTCGCGCGTTCGATACAATCAACTTCGAATAACAATAACACTCGCAAACTCAACCCGCCAAGTTTATTGTAACGCAATTTTGCCGTATTTCCGAACCTAGAACTTGTCGCCGTAATTACTGTTTGAGAATTACTGTTTTTTTTTTTTGCTTTTATTGTCGCGCAAAATGAAAAACAATATATTTTTACGTTATCGTTGAACTGTCATTTTGATGTAAAGAGAGAGAGAGAGAAAGAGAAAATTTCGAATTAGATGTCAGAAATAATGTTTATTTATTTAACGCAAATTTTCTGGAGTAAGCTCTTGTGCAGCTTTTTATTTCGCAAAGACCGGCTGAGTCGGGACGACAACGACGACGACGACGTGGAATTTAACAACGTTCCTTACGTCGGTGAGCTTTACAATGGAAGTTAAGGGAAAATCCAGAGATCCCTGCGGGATTACCTGCGGCTGTTTACTCATACCTGATGCCATTGTGTGTGTGTGTGTCGACGCGACAGCACCCTCGCCTAAACTTTCTCAAGAATTCCATGCTGCTACACGCGGTGCATCGTGCGTAGCGGCCGATACGCATCGCCGTAATCGTAGTACAACTTCGAAGGTTTAGGACCCGACCTTCTCCACGGCGTACAGGTAGGGTGGGTCCATCAGCGCGCACCTGCGTTTCCTGTCATATCCAGTGTGACTTAGGGACGCGCACCTGACGAGGAAGAGACTCGTCGCTGACGTGGTTTTAATTCGTGTATTTTTTTTTTTTGCTTGAAAAATGCAACATGATTCACAACAGTACACTGAGAAAAAAATACTATTAACTCAACTAAATGCGTTTAGTTGAGTTTCAGTTTTTGTTATCTGAAAAAAAACTTGTTTTTTTAATTTAAGCATACGGTAATAAAGATAACAAATCCATATAAATAATTACGTTGATATGAGGAACGTCCTCAGACGTTCGTATGATAAGACTGAAAATTGTGTAATCGGCCAATAGGAACCCAGATGCTGGGTTTTATTTGCAATGACAAAGACGAGTTGTGCGTCGAAACGTTTCGACTTATATTTAAGTCGTCTTCGACAAAACTATAACAATTTCAACGGATTACATTTGCAATAAAATACAAATTTACAAATGGATGAAATTTAAAATTTGCAATAAAATACAAGTTTACAAATGAACGAAATGTAAAATAAAATAAAATTTACAATAAAATAACGTCTCACCATCAGAAAGATCGACACTTCAATTTAATATTTAAGTTTGAATATATGTACTGTACACAGTTAGATGTTAATCCATGAGATTAAATCCGTATAAGTTGAATTAACAATATTGGTAATCAATATATTTAATTAACTAAACCATGAATTGTTCTGTCGAACGTAAGTTATGGTAATTTCAAATAAAAGATGACTGTTAAAAAAAAGATGAAATAGGCAATTCTCATTTACTTTAATTGAATATAATCTGAATTTCTCTTTGTACTAAGTATTTCGTCTAGTCAAACTGCTTATTTTTACAAGCAAACAAAATATTGTGTCGTCCTATTGCACATTCAAAGTTACCTGTATTTAAGCAAATTACAATTTTTGTCAAAGCAACAAAATTGTCTCTCGGTATAAACTAATTATCATATCTATTGAAACGCGATATCTTCTTACATTAATCAATATTTCATTGACATTTTTGTTATACTTTAACAACTTTTTTTTCTCAGTGTAACAAAGTAAAAAAAAACGTTAAAAAACACAGAAAGAAAAAATAATTAATCCAAGTGGGATATGAGGTGTGACCTCCAGCTCTCTCTGGTTTAACCAATGGAATATGAGTATCAGAAGAGCAGTAATGGAGCTCAAGCAGGGTGTTGTTGAAATAATGATAAAGTCAGAATAATATGAATATGAGACGTTTCGACTTTATTTTCAGTCCTTTTCAATCTATAAAAATTTTGACACAATGAAAGTGCATGCATGCTTGTATGTTACGAATCGATTTATAATGTATTAATTACAAACAAATTCATTTGGTATGTAAAGAAACATTTAATTCATAACATACAAGCACGTATCCATTAAAATTTTTGCGTGTAAAGACTTACGTTGCTCAAATACAACGTGCTTTCATTGTGTCAAAATTTTTATAGATTGAAAAGGACCGAAAATAAAGTCGAAACGTCTCATATTCATATTATTCTGACTTTATCATTATTTCGGCACAACACCCTGCTCGAGCTCCATTACTGCCCTTCTGATACTCATATTCCATTAAAAAATAATTAGTCTCAGGAATATAATTTTCTGTATTTCTGTTTCGCAGAGAAACTATGTTTCTATATTTGCGTATCGCGCGCTTATATACACACAAATAAATATTAAACAGATTGTTGCAAAAAGAAACCCCATATACGAAAAAAATACTTTCTCAAGCGACTCTTGGTTAAACTCCCCCGGCTGCGAAAGTAATTACGACGGAGGAAATGAGAGCGCGGTAATTTTTCACCCACTTAATCAAAAAGCGAAGACCCGCGCGTGAAAGCACTTTACCTTTCAAAAAGAAACCCAATTATCACATTGAATCGCGCTGTCACTTCTCGAACATCACGCGGCATAATTGCGCGGTCGTCACACGGCGCATAAGATATATGTAGGTATCTGCGCGCGTTGTTAAGGAACGCGTAGGAAAACTCAGTTGGAATCGCCGGTCGGAATCAATGAGATTTTAGGTCAAGGATCGAATACGGTTAGTTGATTCTATCTAAGAGACACACGCGGCCGAGAAAAATATACGACTTTTATACATCTCGTCGCGGTTTCTCACGGGGCGCGAAAAACCGCGTCTCGTCTTCCGTCGCTTAATCGATAGCTCGACTTTTGAAGTCGACGCCGCAGAGAAGAAAACGATTTTCGTTATTTCTTCTCCGCGCGCGTCTTCCGCGAAACGGAGTTTTTTTTTTATTCCGCGACGTGGAGAATAGAAAAATTTTCACATTCGGAAACGTTATTTTGGTCGTGTCTCGAATATGTGCAGCTTCCGACACCAAATAACGTGCATGCACGTGTGTATATATACACGAATGACCTAGACCCATATATATCGAGCAACCTATACGAGCCTCGGAGTCTTTTCCTCTTTTATTACACCGAAAATTCGCACGTGAGCGTAATAAGAGATCTACGTGGTTTGCTAAGCGGAGACTCCCCCCCTCCCTGCCTCCCGAGAAGTGCACGAAGACAGTTCTATTTTGAAGAATTCTCGTGACAGAGATACACACCTATATAGATATATATACGCGATATCCGTATAAAAATAGAAGCTACCATCAGAATCTGGGAATTTCTTCTCGCGAAAGAGAGAAGAAATGTCTTCTCTCGCACATATCTTCTGTTAAAATACAAAGAATTTCCGAGAGATCCGAGAGAGATGTGTTTTGCATTGCAAATTTTTGATCTTAATTTTGTTTCTTTTTTTTGCACCTCAACTTTTCTGCGCGACTTCGTTCTCTTGCGAAGAGATAAGGTTGTAAAACGCATTTACTTAACAGAAATAAAATAATCAGATTACTATTTCGAGACAGACGTAAAGCCATAATGAAGTTTCGCTCGCGGCGCGGATTTTCCCCTCGCGATTTATAATCTACTTGGAGTATAGTTATCGCGTCCCGCCTCGAAGTGCGCGAGCAAAGATTTCATAGGTTTCTCGATTATTGTGGTATTAGTCATCGGCTTTTGCGCGAGTACACGCCAAGGTATATATGAGTAATCCAAGCCGGTCTTTATCGACGCCGCACGCGTCACGGGGGATTCAATTTCCGCACACGACGTCACGTATTGCGCCCGCGATATGTGACGTAGACGCGACACCGACCGGTGGATACGTCACGGGAAAAGAAGATCGCATTATAAAACGAGAAAGAGAGAGAGAAAGCGAATGTATACCCGTCTTCGATACCTCGTAAAGGTGCATGTTGTACAACATTGTGGTCCGCCCCGAGGAAGGACAGTCTTCTTTTATTTGCCGCAAGTGACTCATCGAAGGGGGTTGTCTATCGCGTGTGTAATCGAGCACATGTTGTTGGCTCCCGATTGTTCCCGGTGCGGTGTGCGCACCTACAGCTGGAAACTTCGTCAGGTGTAAACACACACGTATAGGTTCAACATTAGGTTTAAACAGAGATAAAACACGATATATCTGGAATTGCGTGTTGAGCAACGCCAGGAAATAATATATGAGTTTAGTTTAATTCGGCCGGTCGGGATCAACGGTGGAAGATAATGTCAAATGTTATGCGAGAACAAAAAACACAGATATTGCAACTGTTTTTTTTTTAAATATTAATTACGTCCAAAATTCTGTTGTATTAAATTATATTCATATTAAATTTTTTACTCGGTTGTTTTTATCAAATTGGAGCATCGAGAAGTTCCTATTGGCTTATCAATCGATTGAGCAACGTGTACAACTTGCTCTTTACATTTAGTATCACATTTAATTGTTGTCGATTACTGTGACATTTATATTACAATGCTTTTGCGCACGCACAAATGTGGAACGAACGCAAAGCTAAACATAAAGATGTTTAAGATGAAAGAAAAAATCTGTGAATTTCACATCTTCCGTTCTTCGTAAGGTAGAAAGTCGTTTCTCCCGGTCGCCATTTCTGTGGAATTAAATGAGGCGGTAAATCTATGCGTTCCGGACGTCGCGTAGTATTTATGCATGAAACAATCGGGCAAAGTGCTGCTCCAAAATTCGTCTTCTCGGAACAAGCGGGGGACGCCCATCGCATTTATTACGCGTATGCGCGCTGGTCGCGCGCGTACTTGCGTGCGACACACACACACGCGCGCGGGCGCGTACACGAAATGGAATGGCGAGAGAAGCGACTGTAAGATAAGCTTTCGATATCATGTGCCGACTCTGATAAGCCACATTCCAAGCATCAGTTCTCATACACGACGCTCGCTCGTCGTGTCAACAATTTCGCGATCGTCCGTCCAACCTGTGTGTGTACGTTCGTATATATATATATATATATATATATGCGGGTCGGTTGTTTTTATTGGTACGTTCACCCGTGCGTTATCGATAATTTTCGATAGATTTCGTCCGCTCTTGCCGTTTCTCCTGGGCACGGTGCCATGGCGATGTGGATCGACCTAAACCGAGCGTGTGACCCGTGCAAGGCATGCTGGGTATGCCTTGCTCAGCGTCTCAGAGTTCCCATTCTTTGCAGGTAAACCTTCTCGCGGCTCGTCTGACAAAAGAACGAGAGAGAGAGAGAGAGAGGGAGAGACATGTATACGTGATTGCAAATAATATAACGTGTCGCGTTAAAAAAAAAAAAAAGTAGAAAAGCTATTCTGGAATTTGCAAAAACACGTTCATTTCTGTCAGTCAAACGCACTGACGTGTTTTAACACCGGGTAATATCTGGGAATACCCGGAATTAACGGGATATTTTATGTAAACGATCATTTTCACACTTCTCTTTGAGATTGATATGCATACAAGTGTACAAATATACATATATATGTATATGTACATATTGTGTTTATTTTCGCTGCGTTAATTATACGACTTTTTATGACTGAACGTGATTTGCCTGAATTTTCGCAGTTTTTGCGGCACGCGCACGCGCGCGCGCGCGTATTTTTATTAAAATTGTCATGACGAACATTGATGACGAATTAAAACATTGACGCGCACGTAGAAATCTTGCAACCTACTCGACAGATCGTACGATGTTTACGAGCGTAATAAATTTTCGCGCATTAACGAATCTTAATTAAACCGTTCACAAAATGCGCGTCGAGCGTAAGTTTCACGGCGTTGCTGTGGTAACTGCATGTCCGCTAATATCCTTTCGCAGGATTAAGCGGAGATTATATTTAAAACGCGCTTCCGCGGCGCAAATCGCTTTTTCGTCCGTGTATACTTCCGTTTCCTTTCGTCAAGGATATAAAATGCCGCCCCTTCCCCCCCTTCCTCCCCCCACGCGTCCGCACACACAGAGTCCGTCCGTCACAAGACAAAAGATGGATTGTTCTACGATTTCATACCTGTGCGTCGCTTTTTTTCCCCTTCTCATTCACGAAACGTCTAAACAGGCGCTAGCAGAGTCGACTCGAAAAACTCGGTTTCTTTCTCATTCACGAAAAAGCACAGCGAGAGGTGAAAAATCTCTCATAGTTTGGTTCGTAAATTTCAACTTATCTCTCGGTCACGGATTGCGGAACGGTCAGAGGATATTAAACGAGACTGTTTGCGCTGGGGAAACAGAATGTTATCTACAAAGCACTCTAAAGTTGCCGTATATCCCTTTGAATCTGTTTTACGCATGAGAAAACTACAATATTAACGGACGAAAAATAAGATGTGCGCAATTTGCGAGCGATAACTTCGAAAAAATTTATTGGGAGAAGAAATTTATTTCCGAGAAAAATGCGCCACATATTTTTGTCAATATTTAAATATCAGAGCCGTATCTCTTTTTCGCGTCACGTAGTTTCTTAAGCCAACCGGCTGTAAAATCATCATCAAAGACCACCTCGCTCGTGTTTATTGCGAGAATTTGAAGTTTTCGTTCTTGTTCAAGCGCGAGATTGAAGAAGCTCTCGAATGTTTCAACGACGATTTAATCTCTCGTCTCCCGTTTTTCGCATTTATTTAATCCAAATAGCGTTTTGTTTCTTTCTCGCGCGAACATATACAGACCCATTTTTTTCACATCTCAAACATTCATTTCGGCTCGTGTTGACGCCAGACGTGACGCGAGAGATTATTAGGCGAATTAGCCACTCGGATCGTTCAACAAGTTTCTTCTTGAAGCAACTAATGATGTCCTCTGTTGTTGAGTTTCAAATTCAAGGGCAACGTGTATTCCGAACTGTTTTTTTTTTATTCCTTTCCACTAACGAACAAAAGCAAGGCAGTTGCGTTCCCGCGGCGACAGTGTCTGCCAATACCGAGAATTCCGAGAAGTCTCTGGGCCACTTGAAACTTAAAGATAGAACGTGGCCAGGACTTAAAGATCCCGTGTACAGCCAGCGTAGAAACTTCTGGGCAATGATTTCCAGCGCGAATCTGGTTTCATTCGAGGAGTCCGTGGAAGGAAAGAGACCCATTGTCGTCGTTGGCGGCAGCGATACCCGATCGCCCGTAAAGCAGCCGGTCGGATCTCGTAACTCGGGTTTCTGGCGATCGTACACACATGTGTCTTGGAGCAGCCACACGTGTGTACTTTCGAAATTAACAAGGGAGCGGTGTAAAGTTCCACCCTCCCGCGCGCGGCGTCAACAAAGCAATAGAAACCACTTTTGTTGGTTGGTGGCCCTCTCGCTCTCTCACGACTGTACGAAAATCAACACAACACGCGCCGCTATTGTGCAAAAGAGCGAGTCGCGTACATAAACTCGATTTGTCGAGATCTCACGTAACGAAGCGTGCCAAGTGCGTCGCGATAAAAAAATTTAATACGATATTTTGCGACGAACGGGCGCTCGCTCGCGCTACATCGCGTTGCATTCGCGCGCGAGTTCAATGACCGAACGAGACGATCGGTAGGCAAACACACAGTATCGATAGGAGTGAGTTAACCACTCCATGGTTAGGCACGACGAATGCTGCAGACGGTTAACATAGTTTGACAATGTCTATATAGGTTGATGATCGATACGGTTAAGCCACATATTGACCGAATCACCGTTTTGATTTCGTCCAAATATTCCATTTCCACTTGCGAGATAAAAAATATTCGCTTCTCGAAAACTCTCAGCGCAGTGTAATTTGCGCAGGGATTAGAAGGGACTTTTCAACCCTAATTCTGTAAACTTTTTTTTTTTTAAATCCTAGGGTAAAAAAAAGACTCTATTACCGATAGTGTCCTTATTAAATTTAAATGATTGTTTAAATATAAAAACTACATGTTACGGTATTAGAACAAATTTTAATAAAATGTTTATCAAATTTAATTATTGTTCAGTAAACAAATAAAAATTAAACATGTAGTTTTCATATTTAAACAATCATTTAAATTTTGATTGGCAGCAATAGGGACACTATCAGTAATAGGGACTGTCAGTAATAGGGTCTTTCACCCTACAAACCCTGGACAAACCCTGGACACTTGTGTCTGACGTGACTTTTTTTTATTCAAACGTTGCAAAAACTTTATAAAAATTTATGAGACTTTATTCAACATTAAAGAAATAACATTGGTTTTGATATATTTTTTTAGAAATTCTTTTATTAAATAAAAGATTCTCTCATCATTTTCAAGGATCGCTCCGGACATTGATGTCCGGAGTTTACACGATTAAACTTTAAATGTATATGCGTGACGCAATAAGATAAAAGAATTATTTTGAAGGAGAGAGATATATGTACGTATACGAGAGAGAATGTTGGTTTCCGAGAGAACAAAAGTAGATAAAACATTAATACATGTAAAACTCCCTTCTGAAACATTCACGAAGGACAAAATTTACATAGGCGTTTGCGGACGTCCGTTATTAAGATGACTAAACTACAGGGAGAGATTCTTTTTTTCTTCTTCTTCTTCTTTTTTTTTTCCACCTCACGACGTCTGTTCTGAGAAAGCGACAATGGGATCCTTCATTCGGACAGAATAGCGCAGCGTATATATACCTGGGCCGAACCAGAATTCAATCATCCTGGCGGAGCCATATACTTTTCTCCCGTATGCAAACCGCATTTCGTCGACATGCAACGTACGCTTTCTGGCTTTGAAAAGATTGGAAAATGGCCAGATGAGCAAGGAGCGTCGTCGGAAAGGGAAACCGAGTGTGGCGACATGATTAAAACGAGAAAGAAGCGGAATCTTCTGTCATTGTTCCTTGGCACACGAGAGAGATATATATATAGTGATGGAAACAACTCGAACGCGAAAGAAGATAATGGCGCGACTTACTCCAACCGCTCGATAAACGGACGACGACGTTTGAATGATGAAAACTAATGTCTATATTTCTCTCTTCCTTGTTATTTTCTTTTTCGCCTCCTAAAAGAGATATTACGGCAATTCTCGTAACTCCCGCGGCGCGCGAATAAATGAGTTACATTTATTTTCAAATCAAAGTATCTCTTTAAGGAAATAAGCAAGAAACTTCACCGCTTCCGCGAATTTCGGCTTTTATATCCGCAGATCCGCCAGAATCATTATTTATCCGCGAACGCTCTCGTTAATTTATGAGCGATTTTTTTTCCTCCATAAAAATATCGGACGTTAAGAGCGTTATGGATTGAGTCCCTCTCTCATCTCGCGAAATATATATTTCTCAGTGGTTTTTTTATTTTATAAATTTGTTGAATAAAAAATTGCACAAATTTATATATTTTATGGTACTTGGGGATGACGAGAATTCTTAAAAATTCTTCGATGGAGAGATTTTTGTTTTCAACAGAAATTGATTGCAAGCTGAAGAATCTGCAGATGATTCGCGCGCGCGCGCGCGAAAATGTAGGACGTCCTCTGCTTTGCAAACATCGCGCTGGCGATTAATCAACTAAATAATCGCCGAATCACCGATCCGCACACGGCGGATGCTGCTAGACGATGATTGTGCGCTGTATGTATATGTACGGCTGTTGATACAATTTGTTCCCTCTCGGGTTCCGAGATCATAATTGAATTTCATTGATTAAAAGAGGCTTACATAATTTAGATCCGCATTCAGTTCGCTACTGGCAATCAATCGTCTTTGGCGCGCGCTTCAGCTCGCAAATTAACTGACATTCGGATCCGGGCGCGGGTCAGCGAGTACACACAGATGGATGTAATGAAGGTTTTTAGCACAAAATCGATAAAATTCCCGCGGATTGAAGCTCTCCGTCCAAACTATTCGTCGTTACGAAACGTTTGAATAATGAGAGTGTTGCGCAATGATCGCGGGCGGATACTCGCATTCCATTTCATTTGACGCGACACATACACACGCGCACACATTCAACATTCGGACAAAGCCAGGTCTCCATGGCGAACAATAAAATTGCAGACAAAATCTGCACACAATATCAAGGTGTCTCACCACCAATGTTCGGCATCCTGTATCCGATTGGTCGAGTGCCTCATCCATTTCGGATGACTTCAATCGCGAGTGCGCTCTTAAAACGCTTATATATCAATTCTATTGAAATGTGACGTTTCAACAAACTCGCGTCAAATGTGTGAGAGAACCGTCCTTCAAGAACAACAGCTCGACAATTTTGTGTGAAATTATTCGCAGATTTGTCGCAATTGTGGCCTCAAACTACAGGCAAAACAAATATCTCTGACGATTTATCTCTTCTAACGTCTGAAATTCTAATAATAACTTTATCACAGAGGAGAGAAAAAGGGAAAAGAGATCAATATTTCGATTAAATGTTACTTAGGAACATGACAAAAATTTTTTCCCGCGAAAAAAAAAAACGTTGCGCTGCTGAAAGTCATCGACTTCGTCATTATTCCGACTACGCCGCTGCTCGTCATCGCTGACCTTCTCTCTATCTCGGACGAAGCCTCGGGCGTTGGAACGTTTCAGGAAGCAAGGTTGGATTGATAATCGTGAGAAAGATGAAAATGATCGTCGAATCAGCTGAGGAGTCGAAATACTATTCGCGAACGAGACCGCGGCGACGACGGCGCGTGTGGCCTGTCGTTGTGTGCGCTCGCATGCGTGTGAGTTCGCGCGAGAGACGTCGTCGGTGAGAGAGGGGGGTAGGAGTGAGGGGAAAAGAGCGAGAGATTTCAATGCTGGGGCCATGTGACCGCCGTGGCGGAAAAGAGGAGTCGCGGAGGTTCGAGAACTACAGCGAGAAGAGGAAGAGAAGGTGAAGAGGAGGAGAAAGAAAAGAAGGAGGGAAAGAAAGAAGTGAACCATCTCGGAGTGGAAAAAAGATGAGAGATGAAGAAAGACCGAGCGAGAAGAGGTTCAAATTCGTTGGAACGAAGACGGACGGACGGTGCAGCGGAGGATGGCGCTTTGGCCGAGATGGACAGATTCAGCGACAGGAATGCATACCGAGTCGGCTGGAACGAAAGAGAAAGAGGAGAAAAGATGACGCGACGAACGGAGCGAGAGGGAGATGAGTGTCGAAAATGGGGAAAGATCGGAGCGAGCTCTGCGAAAGAAAGATGGAAGAGCGCGGGAGAGGTCTTTTGGAGCGAGAGGAGCGATGATTCGAGATAGAAAGAGATACACTCGCGGTTGAACCGGTGAACAGTCGGAGGGGAAGAAAAGCAAGCGGAGTGGGAGAGGAAAAGAGAGGTAAGGCAGGAACGTGTGTGCAGCTGGAAGGTGAGGTGTCGAAGGAGAGGGGGTTGTAGTGGAGAAGAAGGGGGTACACTGTAGAAGGAGAAGGAGACGGTACGCGACAGTACATGCATATGCCAGGAAAAAAGAGAAGAGATAGTTAGATGGAGAAGGAGAGAGAGAGAATTGGACAGGTAGAAGACGGAGAGAGGGAGAAAGAGAGAGAACGAGAAGGGGGCACCGGCTCGGATCTCTCGGGGTAAAGCGAAGCCAACAAACTCACGTCAGTTCGAAGCCGGAGGGACGCCTGCCCTCCTCGTGCTCTGTGTTCGCTTCGCTAACCGTACTCTTTTTTTTTCCCTCCCTTTATTTCTTTTTTCCCCGCGAGTGCGCCAGCCATGGACCAGCCTAATCTTGAGCAAAGCGCAACTGGTGCTCTTACTGGTGCGCGGTAAAAAAAAAAAAAAAAGGAGAGAGTTCCGTCGTTTATTACCGCTACAAAAACGACTGCTGCTGCTGCTGCTGTTACTCGCTCAGCTCACTGAGCTGATAACTCGTCAGGGTTTGAAATTGAGTGTTTCGACGGGGCGTGAATCGGGGGTGCAAATTAAAGGCGGTTATTGGAGTTGGGGGACATATCTGTCCGCCAACAGCACGGCGGACCAAAACCGGTACGAGCGTTCTCCATGCGATATAGCGCGCGCCGTTGCGCCGCCGCCGCCGCTGCCGCCACCGCCGCCGCCTCCGTCGCCGCTACAACCGCCGCTGCCACGAACTTCTCCTTCGTCGCATAACAGCCTTCGGAAGGTGCATACACCTCCTCCGTCGAGCTGCCGGTCGCAGTTGCGGCGTTCGTGCAACCGAGCCCGAGCATCCGCGCCTCGTGCGTCGCGTGACCGTATATACGTGCGCGTGTACCTGCGCGCCGGTGTGCGCCAAGAGCTTTTGTATGTGTGTTTGTGCGTACCTGTGTGTTCGACGGCGTCTACAGGTGGAATGTGCCACCGAGCGCGGCGGGCACACACGGATACGTACGCCGCTAACGCGTAGAAGCCAAACGAGGGACGAGATAAGGTCGAAGACGTAAAGTGATCCACGAGGAGGACGGAACGAAAGAGGGAAAAACTCCGAGAAAATTCAGAGAGGTGTGAGTGTGTTATGTATGTACGTGTGTGCCCAGGTAATTTTGGATAGCAGCGGGAATTGTTGCGACGTGAGTGTGTTCGTGCAGGCGTTCCGGAACGGTTGTTCGTGTGGCAAAAGTCGAGGAATCGATCGAGAGATCCTTAAAAAAAAAAAAAAAGAAAGTTCAAAGGTTGAGAAAACGGAAGGAAATTTGACTCGCAGATTCGCGTGGGCGTAGGAACGGCGCGGGAACAAGCGCCACGCGCTTCCATTGTCGAGATATTCAAGCGCTGGGAATAAAAAAAAAAAGAAGAGATCGAAGAAGATTGATGTAAAATTCAGGCGAGGAGAGGAGAGAGAGAGTGGTAGTCCGCGAAAAGAAGGGCGGTAAATATTTAACGACGTCGCGATCGGGGTGTGGTAAGAAGAGGCAGAAGATCGTGTGAGGAATGTAGAATCGTTCGACGCGAAGGTCGAGGCAACAAGACTGTAAGCGAATTGAAATTAAATGAGAGACAACAGGAGAAGGTTAATTGGAGAAAAGAATGTTGTAAGAGAAAAGGATATTAATAAACAAACAATTAACAAATTGAGAGAAGTTAAATAAAAGAATAAAATCTAAAAAAAAAAAAGACAAGTGCAGACACAACAGATCCGAAGAGCATGAAGAGTTTTTAGTAGTTGGACCACACAGGAATCGTAAGAGATCGACACTAAGGTCGAACAATCAGGAAAACGAGAAGGTCTCGGTGCTGCATTGAGATTCCTCGCCCGTTCCAGCAGCTTCGTCGCAAGTCGCGCGAGCGTCCATGAGGTTTGAGCGAAGGACGAGTTGTTGAGAGGGCCACGCCATGAGAATCCTCAAAACGCTACACTGGTAGGTTTCAGATAGCGGTTTGTGACACAATGACGACGCGGGTACACTCTCACGTTCCCCGTATAAATAATTCGCGATCGAGAATCATCCCGCGATCGCGAGAAACGCACAGCTGCGTATATTTGCCTGTTTCGATTCGGAAACGAAGTGCCGCCAGACGCGCGAGACACACACACATGCGAATGGAAAAGAGCATTTATCATCCGGGACTTTTCATTTGTTATCCTATCGCTGGGAAATTTGAAAAGAAACAACATTGGTGTGGAAAATATTTTTTAGTTTCTGCTGCGGAAACTGATAAAAAGCCGAAGTCACGTACCCTGTTTGTCTTCTTTTTTTTTTCTTGTCTTTTATATAGCGCGACAGGTACTGAAATATACGACTGCGAGAAAGGTCGCTTGCTACCTGCGGTGTTTTATCCCAAAACTCGCCACTTTTGTTATTAAATTTTCTGGAAAAAAACATTTCTAACCATTTATTAATTTTTTTTCTCTAGCAAACGTGAGAAATTCAAACGAGAATGGAGTTTAGATCCGACTTAAATGACTTCTTTGTGCTTTGCGCGACGCACGTATCGAGACAGGTGACAGCTCGGGAATAAAAAACTTGAAAATTAAATGGAACGGACTAAAAAAACTTTGAACTTTTATAAATAAACACGCGGTAAATCATAACAATTAATAAATACAGTAATTGCAACGTTGGTATTACGCCAAAAAAATGTTGGTTTTCCATAAAAAAATAAAAAACTATACCACGTGTTTAAATACACGCAAAATAGCCAGATAATTGCAATGAGAAAAATTCGCTCTCTTTAAAATTTTGAAGCTTGTGACACATTTTGGGACGTGATGGTTTTAGAGAATAAAACTCACTTCTAAAGCATATATATTTTTCTGCACATACAACGCGCGTGTGCTACATATATATTTACTCATCCGATTTCGATACGCTCGCGCACTTCCGAATGCACGGTGCGTGAAATATCGCATAATAAGGTAAAAATAAATTTCAAACTCCAAAAAAAACTCGTCGTCAAGGTTTTCCTTTCCAAACGTTCGTCTGAGTTATTATCAGGGCAGATCGTAAATCTTCTACGCGATTTCGTCCACATTCCATTATTCCGAGCTAGTTTGTACGTAACGGGAAGCGATAATACGTGTGTGTTCACGTGTGCAAGCTTGGAATGTCGTAACTCTAAATATTGATATTTAGCTTTGTTGTTGTAGCGTACGTCAGGTTGTATTATTCCCCATTGTTAACGGCGATAATCGCGACACACGACACGCGGTCGAAACGCGAGCGCATTTTCTCTGATTAATTAAAAATTTCGCGCGAGAAATCGCCCCGTTTGTGCGCGCGTATTGTAAGCCGCGGAATATACACTTTTCGATGTAAGATTCACACGCGTAACATTTAATTTAACCCGCCAGAAAACACGCGCACGCGTGTCTGAAACGTTGTACGTAGCGAGTTGTGCGTTTAATTTTGAAAAAAAAAAAAAAAAAAGCAATCTTTGGAACGGACGAGTTGCGCGAAATATAAATGCGCGTATTTACAGCGTGTAATTAAGGAGAGACCAGTTTACAAAGAGCACACAGAGAAGGGCAAAGGGGAGACTCTCCGCAGGGAGCGGGCATTAACGCGACGTAGCTATAAACGTATTAAGCTCTCGTGTGAAATATAGCTACTTGATAACTTAATGGCGGCCTGCTTGTTATCAAGTGCCACTTTATTATTTAGTAACACTCGGAAGATTCTCCCCCTCCCTCCGCCCGGTAATAACTACGCATTATTACCATAGTTAGAGGGCATAAATACCGTCGTAAGATTGTCTATCGGGAGCCAATAATTTGCGCGACTTGCGCGCGCAGTGTTGTTACGCTGGATTCACGCTTCAGAGAATTCACATTTCCTCTTTTTTTTTACAATTGCTTAAATTCTCTGGGAACGAAAAAAAAAATCCGTTTCCGCATTTTAATTATCCCGAAGCAGAAGTTTATTTTGCAAGCAAGCAAACCGTCGTTTAAGGAGAAAAAAAAACACTACGTATTTTTTCAGTCGCGCACAGGTTTTAAATAAAAGTTATATATGTGAAAGAGAGAGATAATTGATGCAATAAACACGCGCGTTCGAAAAAAAAAAAACAAGCATATACATATATGTATAATGTAAATGGTGTTGGACGCGTGTGTAAATTAAAATATTCGGCCTCGTCTCGCGCGTCTTTGTATTATAAAATCACGTTGAGGATTTATCTATACCTATCCGACTCTGGGAACGTCAAACGCGAATTCTCACGTGGAATTCGAAACAAGGGGAGATCACGTGTTTCCGTTCCTGACTGCAGCCCTGCTTATCCTGCCCGCCTCCGCAGGTATCGTTAAACCAGGGACGGATATATTGAAATGCACAGTATATATATATATATACATATATGAAGCGACAATGCAATATATACATATATATTTTCTCGCTCGGAATTGTCTTCTCCATTTTAAAAGACGAAAAGTATCTATTCGATAATCTAAAAATACTCAAGCGAGAATTCATTGCGTTTTAATTAAAATTTAATGGCCCGTGTATGTGTGTGTTTCCCACAGCCACATCTATATTTAATGTCTCCTCTCAGTCGTTTGGTATTATGTTCCCCAAAGATATATGAACATCGGATTCGCGTATACATAAGTTCGGATAAATCCGGTCTAATTTACCTCGTGTGTCTATAGTCCCGTTAAAGCTTACCTAAGCTTTAAGCCAAAGCTTTACTAGTTGCTAGTTAGTCTAATAGCTTAGCCTGGCGGCAAGTTGAAATTGAATAGTGTGTCCATGAGAAGTTTAGGATTCTTGTTAAATACATCATCATCGCCGTCGAGTTAACGGAAATATAAATTCTCCTCCTCGCAATTTGAGATGATACACACGACGAGTTAAGTAAATTCTTTCATTTTTTTTCCCCCCATTATTGTTCTTACATTTTGTGTCGCATCTCGCGCGCTAACAAATTTCCCGCTACAAATGCGCAACAACCCTTACAGAAATGTATTATTAGTAAAGCCAAAATATTACTTATTTTAATAGTAACTTAATGACGAAATCGTCTGGCTCTATGTCTTTTTTATTACTTATTTTAAGTAATAAAATCATTGTTAAACAGCTCTTATCAGTGATTTTATTACTTAAAATAAGTAATATTTTGGCTTTACTAAGAGGGGGGTCATGTTGATTAAAAGGCATCGGTACGATATGCCGCTATATATATCCATCTCTCGGTGTAACTCGCGTTACATAATCGCTCACGGATTTCGCACGCGATTACGCGAATAATTATTCGGGCCTTGAGAGCTCGCCTCGATCTTTCGTTAAATACACGGGTAGTTACGTGTGCGCGCGCGCGCGCACGTAATTTAGCAACTTGATTTCCGCACCGCGGTTAAACGATTGACGAGAGAGAGAGAGAGCGTACGAGATCTCACGTCGGGCGGTAATCATCGATAAGCGTCTCTCTGCAAAAATAAATTGGATCCCCATCGAGCGCGGGGATCAATATTTCTGGCTTTTCGCGACCTCTTAAGAGAGTCGCGCGCGACGTTTTAATTATCGGTTTCGTCACATCGAGCGCGTTGAAAAAAAATCAAACGTCCGCTCGAAAAGTGACGAATTCGTGATATCGATTGCCATTCATTACGCGCGCGATCGAAATTCCGTCGAATAAATAAACGCTGCGATAACATCATTCGGAAACGTTGTCTTTTCACGTGTGTGTGTGTGTGTGTGCAGTTTCAACGATCGTTGTGATTTGTAACGATCGTTTGTAATTTCGCGCGCTAATCCGAATGACTCAACGCCGCTCGATGCAACGTGTTAAAAAAAAAAATTCGAATAAACGACAGCTTTGTCGAATGCAGCTGTCACATCGGTTCGGTGAGAAAACGATGGCGCGATAAAAACTTCAGGCATGAATGGAGAAATTAATTGGGAAAGCAAGAGTGACCTTTCGCAGGAGTCACGATTTGTTGTATATATACAGGGATGCAGCGCCGATATGATCATTATATTATTAGACTCGCATTCCTCGCTGTTTCGTCAGAGTACTCGCGATACTTTCACCACGTGCACATATATATATGTTCTACGTGCCACGAATTTTTCGACGCAATTACCGCAAATTAGCAACGTCCTCATAAATGTGATAAAAGTTGCCTTTGTGGAAAGCGACGTGTTCTCGGTACAATTAAATCTCGACATAATTTCATGTAAAAACGAGGCAAGGAAACAGAGTGGAAGTTCTCTTATGTGAAGAATTGCGCGCGCTTCGTGTCTCGCGCGGAAAAAAAGAAGCCGTCTTTTCCTTTTTTTTTTTTTTTACAGGAAGAGAATATTGAAAATTATATATAACACAACTCCGCGCGAATAAGTACTTCGGATTCACGAAACTCGCGAGAAAACTAACCGAAAAAAACTAACTTTTTAATTAGATCCTCCATCTTGAAAACTCGTTTCTTTTTAATGGGAAAGAAATGGTCGGAACGTACGTCGGCGATTGCATTCTGTAAAACTTTAATTACTTACTTAAATATGTTCCGTACAACAGTTTTTTTTTTTTTTTATCTCCCGTCTTCTCTCTCCTCTCTCCCGTTCGATCTTTCATGTAGCGTGCTGCGGCGCGAAACGTGCTTGCTCTCCCGCACGAAACTATGTACATTTTTACGATGATTGTCGTTCTCGTGGAAAATGCCAGACGGAACATTTTTTTCCTTGGGGCGACGTAATCGACCCTTCGGGCACAAAAATGCACTTAATTCAGAACCAAGAAATTCACAATTTTCAAGTTTTCTCGGACGAGTAATTCGAGATTGTTCCTGACCTAAGCGAATATCTTCAAGAAATGCTTTCTCATTCTCTCCGTCCTTGCGGCCGTTCCCTTTAAAAGAGAATTCTCTCGAAACCGCCAGTAGGTCGATAGACGCAGGTCTGTGTTGAAGACAACGCACGTTGACCCGATCACGTTTTCCGTTACGGTACATCCACGTGAAACAGATGCACGCGGCGCACTCACGCATTAACGATCGGTTAACCATTGGAAAGTACGATCCGAGCACGTTTCTAACGTGTGAGGAGGGGGGAGGGGAAAAAAACGCGAGATTTCCCGGCGAGATCCGGTCGGATGTTGCAGAAATTGGGTCTCGTTCGCTTCTTAGATATTTAATCGTCGCTATAAATACGTCAAATAACATCATAAGACGGAATAAAAAAAAAAAAAAAAGATTACTTCCTGAATTTAGAAACTGATAAAAAAGAAACTGCATTTCTATAGACCCGAGAGAAGTTTACGGAACTTTGAGCGAGGCAAAAAAAAAAATATATTTATCTTCTATAAAAACCAAAGTGCTTTTTTTTGTGTGGATATTGAAAAAACTTATATCTTGTCGACTATTTAATTATTAAATTACCCTCTGAAAAATGACTCTGCCGATGGTACATTTCCTCTTTGAATCATCTCGCGAGCATTCTGTGAAGATCTCATTAAGCGTGTTTCTGAAAGACGACTCCGCTGAAAACGCGGGGCGTCATTTAAACTTAAGCGCACACGAATATTGAATCACGGCACCGTATTTCCTATCGTCTTTGTTCGCAATTTCCATTGTCTCTTTCTTCGTTCGACCTACGAATCTACGCGCGTATTTGCGTAAGAACCGACGACGAGTGTAATGGCGTTTCTGTGTTGAATACGGTACGCCCGGTGTAACCAGATCTGCGAAAAGGCCCATTGGTCTCGGGGTATAGTCTGGGGGCCGTGTCTTTGTCGAGCAAATCTAATTTCCGATATCTTGTGTTTGAGCCTCAATGGCAAAGCAAAAGCATGCGTGAGTGAAAATTATTGCGCTCGATATTCGATAGCTATCGAACTGGAAGACTATTTACTATATATATATATATATATATAATTATTATTATTATTAATATATATATATATTTACAAGTTAGATTCTCTTCTTTAGATTGAGAATCATTAAAAACATTAGTTCTTTTTCAATTTATTTTCAATATTTATAAAACTATTGTTATATATTCATAAAAATACTGTTTATGGTTGGGAGAGAAGAAATATTACCTAAAAAAGGAATATGTTTAAAATAATTTCGCAGAAGAGACAAACATAGATATAACTAAATTAAATTGTTTTTAATCGTAGGAATAATTTACTTTTTATATATTTTTCCGCTCGTGAAAATTCACAAATGAAAAGAGAGCCAATACGAGCTGTAAACAGGATGTCCGTGTTTTGATGATTTGTTCAATTTTTTGACGCCAAACGTTTCGATCCGTATTAGGATCTTCTTCAATGACAATCGGGATTAAAATAAAAGTAGGAAGAACTCAGTCCTAATCAGCTGTGCATAGTTGTTGCTATTAAAACACGGACATCATTTTACTTTTTGTTTACTCTATTACAAAATACGCACTATTTTAGATTGCATCTATTAAAAATTGCGATTTATATAAAAAAAATAGAGCATATTTCTATTTTATTATTCATTCAATATGCCGAAAAGTATTAATTCACAAACAAATATAAATGCTTTAACACACATACACACGCACACAAATTTTGAGTTAAAACTTTTAACAAATTTAATTGTAATAATCGTGCGCGTTTATTATGCAAATGTAGCAATTTGTTTGCAAATAATTATTGTATTATCGTTGTAATACAACGCAAATAATTTAATGAAATTTAAATGCGTTTTGTGTGTTTATCATCTAAACTTGTATCGAAATTTCAATCAATGTATACACAATCAATATATCAATACATACGTATTGCGTTAATAATATATGTATATCGCTGTTACACGAAACTTGCGTTTTACCGTAGTAATTGAAATTTACATACAAATAATGATATGAATTTCGTGAAACGACTCTCGTTAATTTTTCGTATATAAAGGTGCTCGTTTTAGCAAATTTCTTCTAATTCGCACAAGACTATATTTATAGCGTTTTACACACACACATGTTTAGGAAGAATTGTAACATCCAATACATATATGTATATATATATATTTCTCGACTATACGAGATTTATCGAGGATTTTTAGACAGCTCGTAAGCTATACCTTCATCAAAGCAATCTTACAAAGGAAAAGACGGTCACGATCTTTTCCGAGCGATTGACGAAAAAAGCGACGATTGACAAGCAACATTGGCACACATATATTTTAAATTTCTTGAAAATAATCTTTTTTTTTGCGTAGTAGTCGGCATGCGCATATTCCGGAGACTTCTCGCGCGATTGGAAACGGCCGGGAGATTCCTACATTCATTCGTTTGAAACATCATATAACGTGTTGCTATCGAAAGTCGTAATATATAGCGACTGAATTTATTTCCACTTGAACACCGTCGTCGTCACCGTTCGGCGAAATCTAAAAATGTGAAAGGAAGAAATATTCGAGATATTGGCCGAGAGATAGAGACGCGGAATTTTCTGTTATCGATAGAGAATTTTATTTTTTTATAATTTTTCACACAAACTCAATGGATTTCGACTGCGAGAAAATAAGTCACGTAGATGATGTGATTGCCACTCGTCTATTTCAATGCTGATGAATTTGAAATACCATGACGTAACATCGCTATAATATTACTATTATTATTATTGTCATTATCGTGATATTTGCGTCATTTTCGTAATATCGGTTGTTGCTCGCGATGAGAACCACCAATGCGGCAATCTGGTGAATCATGTGCAATCAGTTTATCTCACCTTTCCTTATATATTGACTTACTTTCTATCGCGAACGTGACCTTGTCTTAATGATACGTTGTCGTAGGTGCTGCACAGTCAACATTGAATTAGTTTGCGCCTCAAAGCTGAATCTAATTATATCCGTAAATGCATACCCCTTGACGCGCACGTAACACACAGCCGGGCAATTTACCTCAACCTCAGGTTGCGTGTAAAGAAATGTGTGTCGATATCTCTCTGGTTATCCTTCACTTAATTTCTTCTGTCTTTAAATGGTACAGTTATACTTGTCTTGTCTATCAGAAACAGTTTAACATTTGAAAGTAAGAAGTTTTTAGTTTTCTCCTTGGTCTTTTTCGCGCGTAAATTGCAAGTTTACACGCAACCATTACATTGAGAGACATCTCAACAACAACAAGCAGAAGAAGAAGCGTTGATGTTAACACAGAATTTCTCCTCTCTTGTTTCAGGTCCCGAAGGCGTAGCAATAGTGGCGTGACAGACATACACTCTCAGCAGCAGCAACAGCAATTGCAGCTGCAAGAGAACAACAACAGCAGCTCGCGCGACGCGAAGAAGCCGCAGGAGGGACTGGGGCCCGATGAGATGTGGGCCCCTGGCGCCCTGGGCCATCATCGGGAGCTACCTGTTGATGTGCCCGACACTCTGTTACAGAAGGCCTATCCCAACAAGGTAAAGCACTGCTCTTCCGATTATAGGAACGGGCTACAGCATCGTCCCCGTAGCGCTAGCGACCTCGACCTTTCCCTAAACCTTAAAAACGAGACCCTTAAGACGCGCACCATCGCGGACGCACGCGTTAAACACGTACCGAACGATCACACGCACGACGAAACCGCCGCCAGGACGATCAACGCCCGCAACGGTCTTCAGCCGTCCGTGCTGACGATCGAGCTAAATATGGGGGACGAGAAGGAGGAGGTGAAAAGCAAGGGATCGTGGCTTGACAAGTACCGCGACAGTCCGACCACGACCGACTCGCTCAACTTGAAAAGCAATTTCAAGGTATTCGGGGAGGACGAGAACGCCGACACAGAAGCGCAGAAAGAATCCAGTGTCGACGTCGAGGATGACTATCCTTTCGCCAAAGAGGATTATCCCACTATGTTAAAGACTTGCAGCGACGATTCCGCGAGTCCGAGAAGCTCGTCGGGCAGATCGGACAGCACCGCGCCTCTCGATACCAGTCTGATGCTCCGGGGGCACAGTAACAATCACAAAGACTCTCCGATTTACGATGTTCGAAGAATAGACCTCGGTTCTCCGTGTAGATCGGTTGTACCCGACATTAAAGTGGCTCCGCTCTTCGGCCGCAATCGGGACGCGACGTCCTTCGACAATCCAGCTTACGGACTGACGGATCTGCAAGATCTTCAAGGACTCCTGCGATCCGACGAGGTCACGGACTTGACCCGATTGATAGACGAGCAATGTTCAATTCCGAGAATACCCACGGACCAAGATAAAGTCTCGCCTGTCCGCGTCAAGGACCAGCAGACGGAGTCTCCGCAAACGGAGTCACCGAGCAAGCCCGGCAAGACGCCGAAACGCCGGCCGCACGACGAGCGCGCAAAGCTGAAGGCAAAAACGCGCAGTCTCGACATCGAGGCTCTGATCCGGGCCAGCTCGACGGACGATCTACTCGGCATCGAGTTGAACGACCTCTCCTCCTCGTCCTCCTCGTCCCGGCAACGGCCCAAGAAGAAACGACACGAACAGATCTCCAGCGGCTACTCCACCCTGAAAAGTGAAGCTTCTGGCGATCTCGAGCACAACACGGACCGTAGCTTCCTTGTAGTGGGCGGCAGGTCTTACCGCGAAGTGGCCGTCGACTGTCCGCCGGATTTCGTACCGGTCACCAAGTGCCACCCGGTATACCCGCCGCCCAATAAAACCCCCGCTAACAGCAAGCACAACACCCTCGAGCCGAAGCGCGATCGCGAGTGCGCGACCGTCGCCAACGAGGGGAGTGCGTGCGCGACAGCCACGACAACCACGACGAGTACGCTCGTAGCCTCCCTCTGCCAATCCCCGAATCACGATAATAGCTTGACGAAGCTGCCTAGTACGGACGGTAGCTCTAGAGAGACCGCGGTCGCGCGCACGATAGACCGTAAGCACAACGACAAGAAGGTAAGGCCCAGAGTCAAGAGCTTGCTACTCGACGGCTTGAACTCTATCACGCAGCACGCTGAGCACAGCAGACCGCTTCCCGCTTCCGCGACCACGCGTCGCTCTAACGCAGCTTCACCTTTGGCACAGCTTTGCACTCACGCACCTGTTGTTGGCCCAGCCGAGTTGCCACAAACGTCTCAGACTGCCTCGTCCGACGATCGCGAGGGCGGCAAACTTTACTACGACAATTTCTATTTCGATCGGTTTCTCGAAAACACCGCGAAACATTCTGCTCTTCGGGAGGAACTTCCCGAAAATTGGCAAAACCCCACGCTCGCGAAAGACCCGGACGATAAGATCTCGGTCGCTTCCTCGACCGGAACGCTCGGCGACTTCGCGTGCTCGTACGCTCGTTTTGACGCCAACCTCGCGAATTCTCCGACGAATCTTCCCGTTTTGCAAATAAAACCCAAGAAAATTTTTTCTCCCTGTTCGTACGAGACCGGCGAGCGGAATGTTTCGTCATCCAAAGACGGCGACGACAACGTTCGCTGCAAACTCGCGGATAACGATCACGACGAGTTGTCCTTCGTCCAAGAGGCGAATCAGAATTCTCGGAATTCCTTGCGCGAGTCTTCCGCGAAACTGCGCGTCGTGCGTCATTCGCTCGACGACACGCGCGATCCGAACGATTCGCGGGACGACGAGATACGCAACGTCGACCACTCGGCCGACTTGCCGAGCAGGCAGAACAAAACAAATTTGAAGCTATCGTTCAAGTACAAACTCTCCAGATTGCTGAACGGCCGCGTTTCTTTCATGTTGCACAACAGAAATAACATGAAAATCCGCGCCGGTGGTCGGCCGTTATCGAAGAGCTTGTCCGATCTCTCGAATTTAATCGACGATCGGACCGAGATTTCCAAAATCCCGTTTTCCAATCTCGTCTCGCGTATCGCATCCCTGCGTCGATGGAATCGGGAATATCCTTCGATCGACGATTGTACGAAGCAAAGAGAGAGCGCACGGATATCGCCAACCCAAGCTTTGGAGAGTCGCTCGCGCGAATCGCACATCGAAGCAGTCGAACATCAGGTAAAACCGCCAAACAGAACTTTGCCAAACTTGCTACTCGGAGTACTACTTCCGACGGAACAATTCGAACAGCTGTTCTTGTGCTTCGGAAATTTCAATTGCGCGCTTTATCCACGGAAAGGGTAGAATCTTCGATAAGGGAAAACGTCATTTCGAATCGCTTCGAGCGAATTGCACGTGGAGTTGAAGCTTTGCGCAACTTCACTATTGATGTTATTGTTATTTGCAAACACGGAAATAGCACAAAAACAACCGTTCGGTATTTCTTTCTACGTAGAAAGTGTGAGTAGAGAAATATTGGGGGAGATTTCTTAAGTTGGAATTTCAACACTTCCGACACTTCGGATAAGACCGTCAACGCGGCATGGGTATACAAAGTAGACACGAACTATGCATGAACAGATCTTACGAAGTAACATGTCTATCAGCCTAATGGTGCTGATAACGATACGTGTGTAATGTTTAACCACGTGTACACGATACGAGCTTTGTAATAGCGGACGGAAGAGACGTGCGCGTGAGTCATTCAAAAATCATTTAAAAAAAAAATTACATATAAAATATATACAGGTAACCCTCGTATAACGAGATACTTGAGCAACGCAATTTAAAAAGTGCAATAAAACGGAATCTAATCTCGTGTTTTTAATAACGCGCGCTTATGCGAGCCTCGCGATTTATAATTAACGCGGCATTTCTGTGAAACGGAATATCCGCGTTATACGAGCGTTACCTGTGTATAAAAAAATATATATAGGGGTAAACGGTACGGTTGTTGGCCCTCATATCAGTGACTGTCCCCATTTTTGGCCACATTATTTTATTTACAACATTAATCGAAAGTGACAAATTGTTAGTTGCATCTAGAGTAAAAAATTACAAGAAATTTAAATATCATCGTAGAAAAAGATATAAAAAAAAAGTTATTTCATAATATTCTGTTCCTTTTAAGATGATGGGCCAATCACTGGTAGGTGGCCAACAACTGTACCGTTTACCCCTATATATTTTTTTTGAATGATTTTTAAATGACTCATGTATATCTCGATGTCTATAAGCTCTCTGCTAGCTTTCGACATTGCAAAACCTAAATGGAAATGTATATTGACGTCTTGGAAAGATCGCACTTCGACATGCGTCTTTTTATAGATATTTATGGACTTTGAGTTATAGACATTTTACTTCTACTCGATGTCGAGACCCCGCTTTCTTGCGTGCGTCTGTCTTGCTTTTCTTGCTTTTCTTGCGTCAAGCTTGCTCTTTTTTCCTATCTCTCTCTCTGACTGTCTGTCTTTCTCTCTCCTCTTATCCTTCGTCACTTCCTCTCGTACGGTTCTGTGAAGTATTTCTCATTCGATTGAAGTGTGCGAAAGGTTTGGAAGTGATAAAAAAAAAAAAAGAACGAAACAGTAAACACACAGATGATAAAAAAAAATGTAGTAGTTCGCGCGACGTGTGGGACTGTTAATGCGAGCTGTTTGGGATGGATTTTTTAGGCCGGTCTCAACGGGGTCAAGCCGCCCATTCCGAGTCGCGAGCAGAAGAGAGCGCCCGCTCGACCGCCGAAAGATAATCTACGTTTGTCCACGCAGAACAACAATGTCGAGACGAGCGATAACGCGAACGTCACCGAACAACAACCGACGCCGCAGCAGCTTCACTCTATCAGGAAGTATCAGGTGAGAAAGAATATAGATCTCTCTCTTGTTTTTGACCTCGTGTTCTTATATTTCTGCCGACTCACGTAAGCACGCGTGATAAGAATGTATTGAAAAATCGACGAACGAAACTTCTCACCTCGAAATCGAATCGCGGGGGAACATGACGGAATGTGAGTTCCGCGCGGGAAAGCGAAAACAATTCGCGAGATCGAAATCGCCAGGCAGCCTATAATCTTGCCCAAACTTTGCCCCAAATAAATTGTTCGGAAATGATCATTTTTATGGAGTATTCAGGTTTCAAATCGATGCATTTAAACGCCTTCCGTGAAAGAGAGGAGGAAAGGTACAACACAATATTTGCACATAGGTACTTGAGGAAGGGTTGGCGCGAGTATAGCTCGCCCGCGGTATCTAGCTCGTAAAATGAGATACGGAGTTTTTCTCTCTCGACGATTTCGTCGCGGCGTCTTTTATTTTCAAGCTTGCGATTCAAGCAACGATCGTCGGATTAGCGATCAGAGATCTTCGTGGAAAATCGTAAGCCGCGAGAGGAAGAACACGGCGCGCGCGACAATATGGTTGTTGTTATTATTATTGAAGCACTCGTCGCGCGCGCGGGTTACCGAATTTCCTGCCGAGAAACTCCTGCTGGCGACGGACGTAGGTTGATTGATAAATGAAATAGTCGACCTTGCGTGAGTGAAAATTAATTCGGCGCATCGACGAGGTGCGCGTTAATGAGCGCTCGCGCGCTCATCTCGGAATTATTAAACGAACGTCAAACAGCGTGGAATATTTTATTTTATTTTCCGTTGCGCGACACGACACGTTTTGCGCCGTAAAATATTGATTCCCGGAAATACAACGTAATGTATAAAAATGTCATCGACGAACGGTGAAAGAACAGAAGTTCAAATAAATATGTTGACGCATAAATAAATTTAAATCTCAAAGAGCATGTGCGCTTTATTTTTAATATCACACACGATCCGGTCTTTCGTCGTGGTAAGTGGTACTTCGCGACAAGATGAGGGTTTCTCTCGTTATTGGTGCGTATTGGCTTTCCCCAAATGCCTTTCATTGAATTCTTAATGTGAAAATCAAACGAGCTCAGTCGTCGCGCTTGAGCGTCGTCGTGTGGATAAGAATCTCTGGAAAAAGCTCGTGGGTTCGAGTGCACCCGCTTGAAATTCATGCAATCTCGGTATCTGTAAGTGTGAGAAATGCCAGAACGGAGTTCCCTCCCCCTCCTTCCCTTACGTGACTGGCGTCGTCGTCGGAACCCGCATGGAGTATGTTTATCTTATGGAATCCTCACACCACCGCGGCGGCTCTTACCTGCCTTAAGTCAAGTGTGGTCTGGAATGTAAAGAACCTCCACAATAGTCTAAGATTACACGCCTGGAGTGTAACGTTACGAAGTTTCGATAGGTGTAGACGCAGGAGCGACGCCGCAGGCTCTCTCCGCATGCTGCATTCAGATCTGTTTCTCTTCTCTTTTTTTTTTTTTTGTCCGGCTCTCACATCCCTGACCTCAGTTTCTTGATCTGCCTCAAGCGAGCCACCCTTTGCCAGATCCCTCAATTCGACTTGCGGCGTCTTCCAACGTCTCGAAACACGCGACAGCAGGTGATGTTCAAAAATTGAATATATATTCAAAACGTCCCTTTAATTTTTTCTCTATTACGTTTATTAGTCACAACATATGAACCATCTTGTACATTTTTTATAAGTTTTAAATTTATTTTCTCGAATTGTATATTTATGTACAATTATTTTTATGACTATTAACCCCGTTATTTTTATAACTTTATTTTTTTTTTAATTTGATTTGCTGGTTTAAAAATATTTTTTATGATATTTTCAGTACTTTCAAATTATTTATTTATAATTAATTATTTATTTTTTACTATTTATTTATCTTTATTGTGAGAATATTGCTACCATTATTATTGTGTATTTTGATCACTTCATGTGAAAACGGCTAAAAATATAGTGTTCGAAAACGTGTTCGGAATCTATTTGTGTTTGTTTATTTGCTTATAAACCGCGCTTATAATTTCTGTAAATTAATTAATTCTTTTTGTTGACGTCTGACGAAACATGTAAACCAAGTTAAAACTGTTTTCCCGAGATCTTTGGCGTTGCTGATTATTTCGTCAACATAAACACACGTGAAAATTTCGAGACACTCCCATTTTAACCTTTGCCGCTGACGTCGTCTAGCGGCATCGTGAGACAGAACAAGCTCAAGTTCCGCAGGAAACCTTATGTCCACTGTCGCGGCAAACATGGCTTCACCGAGATATTTCTGTACTTACGCAACATAGCGCCGCAAGAAGAAAAACTTTGCGTTCATTGTATATAAATGAAAATTACGAATAATCTTCTTGCCGGCTGCAGTGCATGTATTCTTTATCGTCGTCGGCTGCGCGTGACTGTTATATGGCAATTTTACGGCGACAAAACACGACGAGCGGCTAAACGCGGACCTTTATCAGCCGGTGGGCGTAGATCACAAATCACAGAATAACGTTGTCGATACAGCGTGGCAAATTCGTGCAATTTGTCCGCAGAACTCACTGAAGAGAGATAAGTTTCGGAAATTTCTGTTGCAATATGTGTTTATATATACATATATTTACTAGATCGAGATATGTTCATATATACGCGTAGATAGACAAAATTCAGATCGTCATGCAAGGAAGTTTGCTAAAATTTAGAAACACAAAGTTTTGTCGCATCTTATTTGTTTAATAGATTTTATTAATAGATTTAAATACCACAAATACTTACAAAATAAAAAAATACTTTTTAAATAAAAAAAAAAAAAAAAACAGCAGTTAAAAAGGCTGGAAGGTCTAATCCATTTAATTTTTATTAATTATCGGCCGTTTTCAAATTAAAAAAAAACAAAGATATTCTTGCAATTACCAAGTCGCAAAATTGGTGCAAATGATAGGAGAGAATTTTTTTGTACAAAAATAAATGAAATCTCGAAATAGACGTCGCCAAAGCTATTTTTGTACAACGGAAGCGCCATTTGTACGTGGAAATGTCACACAGATTGATAATAAAAATCTGTAATGTAGTGTGACACAGATTTTGCGCGATGTTGTCATCAGATTTAGTTGAGGCCAGGAACTAAAAGTACACTATTCTTCCTAATATAAGCTGCTTCGGAATAATTAATGAGCGTACCGTATTCGCGAAGTCATTTGATCGATTTTCAAGCCTTGATGTCGTTCAAGGCCTCTTTATTTTTATGCGAGCTTCGATCGTTCAAAATAGCGTGTATGTTTTCTCGTCGGGATTAAAAACATATTTTCTTTATGAAATTTTTACTTTCTGTCGAATTGTTTTTTATGTCTTGACATGCAACTGGATTGACTTGACATTTTAACCTGATTATTACGTGCTATTCCGTAGGACCAGCTACGGAAACGAAAAGAAGAGGAGGAAAAGCAAGAAATACTCAGCCGTTCTCTCCGTGGCTCTAAGAAGCTCCAAGCTTTGGAAAGCCACGCGACGAGTCTCGCCGGCCAAGAGAATCTTGCCTATGCACAGGATGAGGTGACCACCGGTGTAAATCGAGTCGCGCACGGCACTCCTAGTATAGTACAAGAGGTAGAGGAACCCCCCAGGCCTCTCAGTAAGTGGCTCTTCTTTTTTTTTTTTTTGACAACTTTGCATACCTGCAGTTCTCTTTGAACTAAAAAAAAAAAATATAGTAGATATTGTTCGAGAAAATACAAGCAACAATCTTTTCACTTGTTGATATTTAACAATTTATTATGTAAATATAATAATATAAATTTATTATATACAATAAAAATATATATATAATATATATAATATAATATATAATTTATATACCTATATATGTTGCAATATATTTATGTATTTATATATTTTATTTTTTTAAAGTTGTTTTATTTTTGTCTTAATATCATAAACTTAATATATTATAAACTTTAATATTAATATTATACAAACTTCTAAATATAGTACAGTATCTGGAAAGTTCCAGTTCGAAAATTTATGATATTATTAAAGATCTCTCTCTCTTCGTCTTTCTTGTTACAATCCGTCTTGTGTGGCGTAAATAAACAGCGGATGCTGCGGCACGAGATTCCGCAAGAAGTTCTCTCTAACAAGTGTGCACTTTCATATTTCAGCATACGGTGAGGTCGTTGCTACGCTGGAGAGGCTGCAGCTTCAGCTGCGGAATATTTCAGGTGCTCTCGGTATTTCGGGTGCAGGTGTTGAAGCCGAGCTCGAGGCAGTCCGAACGCTTTTGGTCCAAAATCGATTTGCGAGTGCTCTGGCGATGCGTCACATGTTAAGAAATCGACTGAGATCGAGCAAAGTTCTGAAACATTACACCGATGACGCGTCGGGTCTGTTGCGAGATGTACGTGCACAATAATAATATCGTCCACATAATGCGTATCATATGAGATATTTTTTGCGTATTACAAACAACAGGAACAATATATATTAAGTAAGATTTGATTTTTCAGTGCCTGGACATTCTGGAAAAATTGCAATCGTCGTCAATCGCGACAGGCGTCGGCGGTGCGGAAACAATAGCCGCGGTGCAGGAGCTGACGGAACTTTTGACGAGTATCGATATGACGTCTTTGCTTCTGGCGCACGACTCCATCGTCTCCATCGTGGACGGTTTACAAAAGAAACAGAGTCCGTCGTCCTCACCGCCCAGCGGTCCACCTATTCCGACCTCCAGTTGGAAGGACTCTTTGGAAGTCGACAATATTAAAATTATACGAATAGAGCGAACTAACGAACCTTTGGGCGCCACCATCAGAAATAACGATGAGAACGCCGTATTCATAGGTAATAATATATTATCAACACATTGATTATTTGTTTAAATTTATGTCGAAAATATTGTGAGACTTGCCGATTTTTTTTTTGAAGGTCGCGTCGTGCGTGGCGGCGCGGCGGACAAGTCGGGACTCCTGCACGAAGGTGACGAGGTCCTCGAGATAAACGGGGTAGAAATGCGCGGCAAAAACGTCAATGACGTCTGCGATATTCTTGCCGGTATGCAGGGTGATTTGACGTTCTTGATACTTCCGGCCCCGACAAATCACAGAAACAATTTGAGGAAAAAAGAGACAACACAGGTACGGGCTTATGTATGTGGCAGAAACGCTCTGATATATTTAGCACAGTTTCTTGCAGCGCACCGATTATGTGTGTGTGTGTGTGTGTGTTAATAGACATCAAAACTGGAACAACCAATATTGCGACATTTCTGATTGGGGGATGAAAGTGCAAATGTCAAGTGAAAAAACTTTTGTCCTTTACCTTCCAAGACACGTAAATCGAGACATTGATCGTCTTACTTTTCTCTCAAGCACATTCCCTTTACCATTTAAATATCATTTCTCTCTTTCGACACTTGTGGAGAAAATATTGTTGAGAATATTTTCTGTCGCTTTACGTATGTTCGTTCGATCCGCGTGTATTAATTGAATGTACGCGAATATACAAGAGCAAATGTCACACAACAATTTGTGAGAACGTGTGTATTTTTTTTTAGAACTAAAGCAACGTTAATAACGGGACAGGAAATCAACTAGTTCTAATTTCTCACCGAACGGAGATATAGCGCAGATCGGGGAAGTAACATGACATTTGTGAATTGTAAAATTTTTTATTGTTTATTCAGATTCATATACGAGCGCATTTCGATTACGACCCCGAGGAGGATCCGTACATACCGTGCAGGGAGCTGGGCGTGAGTTTCCAAAAGGGTGACGTGCTCCACGTAATTTCCCAGGAGGATCCCAACTGGTGGCAAGCGTTTCGAGAAGGCGAGGAGGACCAGATTCTACCTGGTCTAATACCCAGCGTGGCGTTCCAACATCAGTGAGTTTTTCTGGCTCTAATCGAGAGACACGAGTATTCGATATCTTCTCGATATTGCGCTTACAATTGGTTTAAAATTTCTTCATTCCTCGCATTTTCTCACAGACGAGAGGCCATGAAACAAACAATAGCCGGCGATAAACTGACGATGCGGGGCTCGAAAAAGTCCAGCACGTTATTGTGCGCGAAGAAGAATCCAAAAAAGAAGAAACGAAACAAGTTCGGTGGATCCTACAACGACGACGGTTACCCTCTTTACGCGACAACTGCCATAGACGGTACGTAGACTTTGTGAAAATTTATTTTTCTTCCACGCGGACGATAATCTCTAAACGCAACGTCTCCTCGCAGATTACGATAGCGAAGAAGTGCTGACGTACGAGGAAGTCGCCTTGTACTATCCTCGTGCGGATCACAAAAGGCCGATCGTGCTCATCGGACCTCCCAACATCGGGCGACACGAGCTCAGGCAGAGATTGATGCAAGACAGCGAACGTTTTGCCGCGGCGATTCCTCGTGAGCATATCATTCATTTCAAATTAATAAAGAATCATACATAGTTTGAAAACTATCAACGAAATTTCACTGGAAATAGAAGAAAGTAACTTTTTTCGTGAATAATTTAACCTTCGAGGAACACACCTATTTTTTCAATCAAGAACACTTTGGGTCAATTTGACCCTGTCCACTTTTTGAGATGCTACCATTTAAAATGCACCTATCCGATTGGCTTGAAAAAATTTTCAACAATTTTGTAAAAAAAAAGTTTTCGTTAAAAAATCATATTTTTCTTAGTTTTCAATATTTTTGGCTAAAAATTTATATTGATATTCTCAAGAAAGTCGACGAACAAGGTCAAATTGACCCAGTGTGTTCCCCGAGGGTTAATAAGTGTATTTATCAAAAGTGCAAAATAATATGATATCGCTCAATTTTTTGTGGAAAACAATTATTTTACACCTTGTTTTATAAAAGGGCTTAAATGAGCCGAAATTGGGACCTTATTTAAGAATTGAAAAATTTCAATTCGGAAATAAAATGTGTAAGAATTTACACTCCTAAAATATAAATATATATTTAGATATATATTTATTCCGCAAAACATCCAGCGTATCGGCTCTTACCGGTGAAATTTCGTTGATCATTCATTTCAATTTTCGTTAGATTAAAAAAAAACATTTCAATTGAACTTCCAATTGAAATTCGAGCGTTTCGTTGTCTCGACTTTTCAGATACGAGTCGGCCGAAAAAGGACTCCGAGGTCGACGGCCAGGATTACCACTTCATCTCGCGCGCTCAGTTCGAGTCCGACATTCTCTGTCGGAAGTTCGTCGAGCACGGCGAATACGAGAAGGCGTATTACGGCACGTCGGTCGAGGCCATCAGAACGGTGGTTAATTCCGGCAAAATCTGTGTCTTAAATCTACATCCGCAGAGCCTCAAGATCTTGCGAAATTCGGATCTGAAGCCGTACGTTGTGTTTATCGCGCCGCCGAGTCTCGAGAAGCTGCGGCAGAAGAGGATCAAAAATAACGAGAGCTTCAAGGAGGAGGAGCTGAAGGACATAATCGAGAAGGCGCGCGAGATGGAGGACAAGTATGGACACCTGTTCGACATGCTTATCCTGAATAACGACACCGATCGCGCATACAACCAGCTTCTTACGGAAATCAATTCGCTCGAGAGGGAACCTCAGTGGGTGCCTGCGTCTTGGATTCAATAAATCGTTCGGTTTTCACGGAAGAGGCGCGCTTAGGAGCGAGAAGCGCGTTTTGCACGTGTCTCGGTAGACGGCGGCGATCGGACAGTCCATTAACGCGCGATATCTGTTTGTAAGATAAGTGCTTTTTTCCAAGCGACTTTCTAAGCGACAGCATGAACGGGATAATTCGATGGACTGGTTCTTCTACAGGTGCCTGTTACATATAGTTTTATGTTTCTTACGCAAGCCTTAAATCTACCCCCCTCCCCTCGATTACTGCAATCGTACTACCCGCCTGACAGTCTTCCGCGTGTGTTATTCCGTACTTTGGTGCCATGAATCGACGACGAATCATCAGAAGCGCAAAAACTCGAAAAAGAAACAGAAGAAGAAAAGAACGAATAAATGTATCTTGCAAGAAAAATTCCACGTTTTGCAACTTATGTGTATTCCTCGATGGTAGACTTTTGAGTTGTTTTTTGATATAAGAAACAAAAAAAAATTTGTATTTGCGTGTATACGACGGCAAAAACGTATTCGCTCGGTTTCGTACACAACAACACATTTCCTGAGTGACTAATAATCAATCCGGGTCGATGATCATCGATCGAGCTTAAGTTCAAATTAACGCGAATTAAAAAAAAAAAAAAAAAACGAAGCCGCGGCTTCATCCATTTCAGTGTCTACTTTTGGTCTCGAAATACCTTTAAAAAAAAATCCTAAATGAGAGACGTTCAGACGGAGTTTTTTCGAAGTATTTACGATTAATATATTCTCAGACTGACAAACGGTTAACTATTATTAGAAAAGCGCGAGTGTACAAAAAGTCTTTATCCTCGGTGCGTCAAAGCACATCTGCCAAGCGTCTTTGCTCTTTCTAAGTATTAGTCGTCCGTTCTACGTGAGGAAACGTACCTGACCCGATGTCTCCTAAGAGTAAAAAAAAAAAAAAGCATTTCTAATCGGGAATTTCTCGTGACAAAAATGCTGCGCGACTTTCTGATGAATCACGATGCGCGCGATCGCGTTTTGATAAATTTTCGTTCGAAGCTCTCTTGTGCGTTGGAAGCTTTTTTTTTGCACTTCCAACGGAGAATCTTACATTAGGGTTAGAAAATACTGCAATTGTGCGTAAATTACATTTGAAGGGTGAAATTGATCGACTTGCATTGTTCGTTGCAAGTAAAGTCCGATATCACGAACGTCACTTTCGCGATCATAGAGAGTCGCGTATCGTCGCTTCACGTGACTTTCGATTAGAAATTCTTCTGGCGATTTTGCTGTTCCATAACCAAGACGGAAGCTGTTATTGTTGTTAAGAAAAAAATAAAATAAAAATTTCCGAAGCGACGATCCCACACGAGCATAACGATACGCAAATAATTTTCTTCGAACGCAGGAGAGAAATCGTTCGCTATTCCGAAGACGGTGAAATTTGACGAAATGTTCCACCGTTCGTCCCTCCCACCCGTCCCCCCCCCCTTAGAAGATTCGATTTTTCGTGTTTGTTTAGAGAGCAGAAATTCGTGTCTCCAGACCCGTAGAAATCCGTTAAACGCAATAGACTTAGGCTCGACTGTGGTTCGGTATAAAAAAGCTTTTGGGAAATTTTGCGTAAAACCGATTGTTTATTTCCTGAGTGTTTTTTTACAGGGAGCGATTACTAAATGATAGAATAAAAACGTGTTTGTCTGTGTCGTTGTATCGCTACGAATAGGAATCAAAGATTTAAAAAACAAAAAAAAAACCAAGTAATAATAGAAAAATCATCGGTGACTTTTCGTCGGGAATTGCGAGTTCGGTGATGAACGCATTGTAGCAAAAAAGTGTATGTGTGTGTGTGCGCGCGCGCGCGACGTAAATGTCTCGTGGAATGTTCTTGCGTTAGCGATAATTGTGTATTATCGGAAGAAAAGTCTCTCTCTTTTCGTTTCACGATAATTCTTAAGATCTCCGGTAAACTCGGCAAAACCAAAAAAAGAAAAAAAAAAAAAACAAAAAAAAGATGTGTGTGTGTGTGTCGTCTAGAGACTACTGCGGGCTACTGTGTGTCGTGAATTAGATCAGCCGTAATGTTAGTCGATTTCCAGAAGAGAAACAAAAAAGATAGATACACAGAATTCAATGTGAAACAGTTGTAAAAGCGGACGCGCAGTTAGAATGAATATGTCTTCAGTGAAAAAAAAAAAAAAAAATCATTGTCTCCATTTTTAGCTATTTAAAGTTTCAGAAGAAGCCAATCAATGCATGAACGGTTGAATATCGTGCCAAGTATCAAGACCGTGCATGTGACCGAGAGGGACACGCAAAAGAACTCTGAGATGTGCCAAATAAATCCTGGATTTGTTTCCAGAGGAATCCAAGGTTTAAAAAAAAATAAAAAACAAAAAAGAAAAAGAAAAAATCGTATGCTCAACGGCACCTTAGAATTTGTCATTATACTGATTATGTAAATAATTGTGCACTTGTATAGAAACGAGAACGACGAAAGGAACATTATGAGAGATAGTTATTCAAATTTATTATTATTTTTTTAATTAATTATTATACATTACTCGAGTTATTATTATTATTCTTATTATTATTATTATTATTATTAATCACGCATTGTCATCGTTACTGTGTATATTCCGTGCTCTTTTGTCGAGCGATCATGACAGACAGTTGTTAGCATAATATATGATCCTCTCATGTAACAGAATGTGGTCGACAATGTAACAAGGTATTTGTGTCAAAAAAAAAAAAAAAAAGAAAAAAAACAACAAATCAGCGAATCAAATTTTTGACAGTTTCTCACAGAATCCTGACAAATCTATACGACGACTATATATAGTTACGTCACACGTTATGACATCATTACACATATGATTCTTGATTGTCGTCATGATTCTGTAAACGACAATGGTGAAAGTATATGCTGTACATTATTATTCTTATAATTATTGTTATTATTATTATTATTATTCACATTATTAATTATATTAATTTTATGTGTAAAAAATAAACGTACAATATATATTTCAAAGAGAAGAAAGACATATATATAAAAGATATATATATATATATATTGGAGGAGAGATATATATACAAAAATGTATATATATATCGTATATACACGCACATGTATTGCGAGAGTCACGAGATTATGAAAGAAATCTCTCGAATTATATGTCCCAAAAAACAAAAAGATCCTGATTATAGAAAATAATATATTATTTCCGTTGTTATATACATTGTGTGTATTACCTACTTTATGTTAAATCTCTTCTGTTCGTTAAGAAAATATTTCATCATTGTTAATGACGAAGTATATTCTCTCTCGTAATACTTTCTCACCTCAACCAAAACGTTCCTGTCTTCTTTTTTTTTTTTTTTTTTATCTTACGTTTATTATTCAGCTTGTCAGCAATCAAATTTTATTTATCAAAAACAATCATTCAGCGTTAAAGTGTTTTCTTAGTCTTAAAAAAAAGTTAATAATATTTTTTGATATTTTTAAACGAGTTTTTTTTATAAGAATTTTTATTGCATCACAATGTGTGACGCATTTTATTGCGCACACGAAAAAATTTTGAGATATTTGATTTAAAATTAAATATACGTATATGAAATTCTAAACAATGAACGTCGCACGTAATATAACGCAATGAACGGCGCCTGTAGCCGGCAGCAATGTCGTCATCAAGCGCAGATGAGTGTATATGGTTATCAAGTTACAGGCGCATCCATTTACGCACGTACTCTGTATTCCACGTTTTATTATTTCATTATTTCATTAAGTTTTTACATTCAAGCTTCTTTTACAACAATAGAATATTCAATAACATATTAATTGATATAAAATCAATTGTTTGATTCATAGAATCAATGACAGATTTTATGAGTTAATTAAAGAGAAATAAATACATGTTTTAATCATCTTTCTTGTTGTGTGTAAACAACGAGTTCCAAAATGTAACGTCTCAAACAATCGGATTTTAATTGATCTTTTATTTTCTCTGAGCACCGTCGTCTAATTTTGCTGGGCCAGGAGACAATATCGTTGATTCACCGCCGTCGTCGCTACTATCGCTGGCTATCACCGGCGTCGCGACGCGTCGCGTCGCTCCGGGGGCGGTGGGTTGATGATGGTGTACTGCGCGCATGTTTCTTCTCCGGCCGAAACGGATCGATGCTGGAAATAGCTCGGCCGCAGGAGAGTACGAGGTGAGTCGCCTTCGCTTTCGGCAGGGCCTTCGCGCGTTCTCTCTCTCTCTCAACACCCGCCGTCGCTATTCCGCTGCTTGTTTTCTTCAGCAAAGCAAAGCTTCTTCCGCTCGCGCGCATCTCGTCGTCGTCGTCGCCGTCTGCGACTTTGTGTCTGTCTTAATCTTCGGCGCGGCTCGCCACCGCCGCCGCCGCGGCCGCCGCCGCCACCGTCATCATCGTCGACGTCGTCATCCTTTTCTATCTCGACAAGAGCGCGCCGGCTGCGAGTTTCGAGCCACCTCGAGCCGCGACCAAGCCGGGATCGGAGCCGAGCGAGATGACGCGAAAAAAATGTGCATCACATCGACGTGGCTGATGGGGCTGAAATCGTGAGTATTACGTGTTACACTTGTCCCATCATCGACGTGTGTCCAAGGCCGCACCGTGTGCTCGCCGCCACCCCCGTCTACGTAGCTGTCGCCGCCGCTGCCGCCGAAAGACGTAGGACGAGGGTGCACCACCCCCGATGGCAGGCGGCTCTTTCGCACGCTCGCTCGAAATTGATCGCAGAGTCGGTGCTCCGGCGAGCGAGCACCACCGCCGGAATTTTCGTAGCGTTCGCTTGGACACGGGAACGCTATTTCCGCGGGTTTTCCCGCTCGCAACAGGCAATCGCCGCGAATTCTCTGTTCATTGATTGCGCTTGGGAATCTCTGACGTAATCGGGATTTCATGCGGATTATATTCTCGAAACATCACGGGGTGTTCGCTTCAAATGCGGAAATAGTGCTCCGTCCAATCAAGCGTTCTGCGTTTCGCGATTAAGACGCAGCATGCACTCGACGATTCCAGAAGGATGTCTCAAATGTAGTCTCTACACTCTTGTGTTTCGTAGTTGCACGTAATTGAGTAGTTTCGCTGCTAAGTTGGTAGTTCGCGCTTTCTGTGATTTTGAATAGATGGTTCTTGGTAGAAAATAAAAAAAAAAAAAAAAATACCGAGATCTAGTGCCTCTAATTTGATATTCCGCGCATGCCAGGGAGAAGCATCGCCACTAATTGTAAGTCGTGCTTGGGCATACGTTCCAGATAGCTGTGGCATATGCTGTTTAGTTTCTTCTTTAAATCCTTAATATAACAGCACAAGCTTCAAACGCTCCATCATCAGATCTGATTTGTTACGTAGTCGCCTGGACATGTTCCTGTTCAATAAAGTTTCCCTATTTTATCGGACAATATTGGAAAAGCGGGATTGTGCGAAAATGTCTATAAATAAATTCTCTTTGCCTTATAATTTCGGAAATTTCTGTTGAAAATGAACGAACGACTTTAGAATAATTTCGAGCAGCGTACCCGACCGTGAAGTGCCAGAGATATGACGCAGTAGCTCACCACCTCTTGTATATATACGGCGATCCGGAGAGAGTTTCCACACGCGAGAATTGAATTATCGGCACAGGCAGTTTGCTTAGATTTTTTCGATGCAGATAAAATTAGACACAGCACTCGTGTGTTGCTCCGCGTGCTCTAGTTCGGGGCGCTTGTTGCCCTTCGTTGAATATGTGGCTGACACAGCAACGACTACTGGCGGAGTCTAGAGAGTACGCGATAGAATGTGTGTAATAAGTCTTTGAGAGACCTGATCGATCTCGGCGCAGGAAAGGTCATCTTCGGCGGTTTTTGTTTCCTTAGCCCGTTGGTCGATTACGTCGCAACGAGAACACCTAACTGGACATATACGTAGTCCTCCGGCAGCTCTTTTCATCAACATATTCATATATTTTATTGATTTTTGTTTACGCATGTTTATTTATATATTTTTTGTTGTTGTTTGCAATTTCTTGTATAATACGAGCGAGTTTCTGATAGAAGTTGAACAAATTGTCATTTTTTGATGCCGCAAAATTTCGCGATATCGAGAAAACAAAATAAATTTAAATTGTTTATAAAATTCACAGATAGAAGAAAAATTTTGAATGTAATATTTTTTTTGTTATTGAATTATGCGTAATAGACTTTTACAAACAAAAAGCAATGATTAATTATCGCAAAGTATACAAAGAGTTGTTGCATGTGTTCGCTTTTATGGTCTTATCTTGCATTTATCAACCTTAAACAGCGGTAAATAATTATATTTTGATGCTATAATCGGAATAATAGATGCGAGTTTCTCTTATTCAAGAGCCTTGTGACAGATTTCTGTGACAGAACGTGTAATTGACAGGTGCACACAACAGAAAGGGCATCCGCGAGGGATATCATTTTAGCTACCATAGACACACCGCCTTTGTGTCGAGACGGTTATATGACAGATGCGATTGGTTATTGAATCGAAATCTTATCAACCGTGACCCAATTAAGTTATAAGTAAAATGGACACTTTTATTGAATATCGTCCGATAACGTATTTCCGTTTTCGGTTACCTTTTTTATCTAAATTTTTATTTATCAATTTTAAAAAGTTTTTTAAATGTTTCATTTAACGCGTAATTACCTTAAAGTTGTAATTAAGAAAGACATGAGTTCAAAGACATCAAATGTCTGTAATATGCAGAGTGTTTTTTTTCTTCTGTGCAAAGTGCAATAGAGAAACGCTTATTTTTCGCCTACTTTACTGCATTTTAAAACATGCATTTTGTAAGCATTTATTGAAAAAGGCTTTGTGACACGTCCTTTTGTTATTAGATATTTACATTTCCTCTTTTGCTGTAACTTGAGTGTAACTTTCGAGAAGGAAACACATTCCCAACATTATTTTCCTCTATTCTTCAGCTTTTAAATTTCAATATAATGCAAATTTCAATAATGCATCGCGATTTATAATATTTTGCATCATATATATGTATCAAATATTTGTTAACAATATAAATAAAAGGTTTCTTTTTACCGTAAAAAAAAAACGGCAGAATTGGTGTATTCTGCTCTTATTTCTGCTTTTTCTTTCACATATTGATCATACTTTTCGCACATACACGTATTCTTCTTGAATGTATACACGTATCGATACAGCACGCTAGTGTTACATTGTAACAGAGCTGTTCAGCGACCCGTGATGAGAAACGTAACTACTACAAAGGATTTGTGCGTAGTATATATATACATAAAAGAGTGTTGTACCACTACGGAATAATGTATAGCACGTGGGTTGAAAGATAGAACGTCACATTTTATGAAGTTTATATTCATCCATCTCTTTTAGCTCGCGTAAAACTTATTTTTATCGAAAGACGCATTTTACTTGTTTAAGAATTTGCTGTGGAAAAGTTGGAAGCAAAAATACAATATTGATGTTATTGCCTTCTTCATGATAACCGCATCGGAGACGCGTAATATTAATTGAGTTCTTTCGGCAGAATGTCTAAATTGTGTTCGATTAACGTATGCAAATACGCACATGTGTCGCACGTATATAAGCTTCTTAGAAGAGAACCTATTGATCTACGTGATAAAACTCATATATCTTGTACCACGGTCTCAAATATTTGCGAAGTGAACAAAAAAATATTTGTAAATTGTTTATTTTTTACTTTCGCAAACAGTATATAGATGAGATAAATATGTTTTGCTCGCAATACGCAGGAGAATAAAATTTTACATATTTCTTTGAAATTCGCATCAGCGTTAAATTTATCCGAGAGATACTTAATATAGTCGAATTATGACGACATTAAATATTTGCCGGAAATATCTAGATGTAAATTTCGATCGAAATATAACGAATTACTCGACGAATCTCTAATCTATCGATTTTCTATTTAAAGTCTTAGTCTCAAACGCTTTGACAAATAATTTGCGAAACACTTGGTTGTTGATTTGTAGAAAACGCACTTTCGAAAGAAACGCTCTTTGAAAATTTCTTATTTATTTCATTCCTGCGATTGTTACTTCTGCTTGTCGAACGCGACCAAAGCACGAGGAGAAAACACATTCTATTACCGCACCGCGATCGATCGGCCTCTTTTGGCAATGATCCCGCATCGCTATTCTAAGCCAGATTTCTATCCGATGATGTAGAGTTCGTTATTAAAGACAATGTGTGATTTCCCGTTCAGTAACTCGGATTTTTGCTTTGCAGGAGCCTCTCATGCACCACAGTAGGTCTTAGAGGATGCACAAGCTAGCCAAGGGCCTGAAGAAGAAGAAAAAGCCGAAGAAGGGCAAGAAGGGCGCGGAAGAGGAGGAGTTCGATCCAGAGGAGCTCGAGCGTTATCGGCGCGAGCGGGCGGAGGCCCAGCAGAAAGCCGAGGAGTCCGGCGAGTCGACCGGCGGATCCGACGAGTGGAAAAAGTTCCAGGCTTTGACTGCTGGCGTCGACTCGGTCTTGAAGAAGACCCAGGATGACCTCGATCGGATAAAGTCGACTTCGTTCTTCCAGCGAAAAGCGCCGTTGGAAGAGAAGAAACCGAAGGAAGAGGCAGAGCAAGACGACAAGAAGTCGAAGAAGTGGGTGGGCTTCGACGAGGACGGCAATCCAATTGAAGCCGGGCCGCCGGAAGTTGACGGTGGGAAAAAAGATAAATTCGCAGTCAACGAAGACGGTTTCGTAGATGTACCGGAGGACGAGGATGAGCAGGAGGATTCCGCTGACGAAGACATCTTCGATACCACTTATGTCGACGTTCTTCAAAACATCGATGTTCAATTAGCGTACATACCGGAGAGTCCGACCGAAGAGGAAACCGGGGACGATCCGTTTGACACAACCAGTGCCGACAAGGTTCTCAAAACAGTCGACAAGAAGGGTAATAAGTTAGTCAGTCTAGGCAATGCTGTTGAGGTGTTATCGGGAAGGATCGACCATGTAAGCAGCTGCAAGATCACCAAGGGAAGACGACCTAGGCTTCAGCAGGATCTATTGTTAGACGATTTTGACGAGACAGAGCAGCCGCCGACGGAAGCGGTCGCTGCCGCAGAACCGATCGCGGTAGAGAAGACTTTGCTGGATGACGACAGCGATCTTCCCGACATTCCCGTTGACTTAACAAAATTACCACCTGTATTACCAAGACCAGTTACTCCCGTCACTCCTGTATCTAATCAGGAAGATATAACATCGACAGCTGCTGAGAAAATCTCTAACGGCCCGCTAGATATCTCAGAGTTTGAAATTTTGAAAGAGAAGACCGTTTTGGAAGAGATTCCTGACTTGGATGACACCGAATTCGATCTAGACGTAGCGCCAGATGAGTCGGTTCGTCTTGAGGAAGTCGATGATCCGTTTGCAGAGAAAGAACCGGAAACAGTCGATTTTCAGACAGAGATAATCGAAGCTAGTTTCGAAGCAGCTACTTTTGTCGACGAAGCCGATCCGTTTGACACCACATTCGCGGATAACATTCTGCCGGGTAAAACAGAGCTGAAGTTTATCGAGAAAGAACTCGAAGAACTGCCTATCTCGGAAGTGTCCATATCTCTGACCGATCCTGCAGGTCTTAACAGGGATTACGAGACTGGTTTATTAAAGGTAGAGGAAAAAAAGAACAATGCTGGTTTACCTAAAAAGGATCTGCTAGGCGGCTCGACGACCGATCTCAGTCAGTTGGCGGACCAACCAATCGCACCTGTAGAAGAGATCACTTATGTCGATCCTTTCGATACATCCGCGGTGAAGGAGCTTCCACCTGGCAAGACAGAACTCAAGGTTTTAGAGAAGGAATTGTTGGGCGAAAAACCTAGTAGCTATATCGAAGAAGACGATGAGTTTGATCCGAGAAAAGATGAAGTTACAGTAAAAGAATCAAAACCGTCACCTCCCAGACCACCTGTACCAGTTCAACCCGCGTTCGAAGTTAAATTTGAGGAAGATACAAAGGACGAACCAATACCGACAAAACTTGAGAGGAAGACTTCCCGTCCAGAAGTCCTTGAACTAGCCCCATCCAAGACTGTTGCGTTTGAACTACCGACACCATCGAAAAGACCAGATCTTCTCGCGACTACAGAAGAAGAAAAGACTCTACCTTCCAAACCGTTGACACCGTACTACTCGCAAAAGTCGCTTGAGGAAGTCTTGCCTGTGGAAGAGGAAGAGGTAGATGTCGATCCGTTTGACACCAGTTTCGTTAATAACGTCGCACCGGGAAAGACCGAGCTTAAGCTTATCGAGTCGGAATTGCTCAGACAGGAACCCAAGTTATCTCACAGTTTGAGCGATCACGACTTTGACCCGAGAGCCGCCGCGGAGCCAATCAGGAGACAAAGTGACTTTACAGCCACTTCGGTCACGCCGGGTAACTTGAACCTTGCTCTGCAATCAACGCTGATACAAAAAGTCGAAGAAGAAGTGATCACGAAGCAGGAACTCCACAAGCAAGAGAGCTTGCTGGATGCGGAGGTCGAAGTCGACGCTAAGCCTCTAACACCTAAAATCGAAAGCAAACCAATTGAAGAAGAAGAAATCTCCTATACAGATCCGTTTGACACTTCCATCGCGACAAATATTCTTCCCGGCAAAGCAGAGCTGAAGATTTTGGAGAGCGAATTGCAGCAGATTCCCGTGCAACCGCCGCGTCCCATTAATCTACCCGCGGTGGTGCCAATCGTCGCGCCAACAGTCCCAGACATCGACGATTTTGATCCCAGAGCGGACGAGGTGAAGGAATCTAAGGATTTCTTGTCCTTGGACGGACAAGATCCGGGTGATAAAGTGTTGACGCCGCTTCAGAACAAAGATTTCAGTTTGGACGACGACGTGGATCCCTTCGATACGAGCTTTGCTACCATCGAGCCAGGACGGACAGAATTAAAACTTCTTGAATCAGAACTGATGAAGTAATACTATCAACTGTTATATCTTCGTATCTTCAGAGTCTTTATCTAACTATCTGGTTTTTAACTGTTCAACGTAAGTGTTAATGTTGATATTCTTCTGAAGTTATACAAAAGACTATTCACTGTGAACTCTCATACTTGTTACATACATCAGTATGTTGAAAACAGACTGGGAGGTCTTCGATCATGCTGACATTAATGGATGGTTTAAGATTGTTCTAAAAGAAATCTGAACATTGAACATATTCAAATTGGTCCGTTCTACTTTAATAGAAATATTACATTCTCCTGAAGTCTTTCCTAACACTTCGCGCAAGTTTCACCCAATTTAACTGTTTCTGTAGTTATTTCCTAACTAAAGTTCTTAAATCAACTCAATCATCATGGATTCTAAAGGCGGAAATCCATTTTTAATGGATGATTACGCGACGGAGCCGGAGGACAGTTTGCCTCCGCAAGTCTCCAATCCTTTTCTTCAGGATTTCCCTGACACATCGACCTCCGGCGTGGGCGAGAATCCTTTCCTGAACTTTGCCAGCGACCAATCGTACGAGCCTCCAGTGTCAGTCGAATCTACCAATCCGTTCGCCTCGTTCGGCATTGAAAGTACCGCTCCGAGCACCGATTTCGGAACGGCCGCTGATATTAATACGCCAGCAACCAACGTCTTCACTAGCCAGTCAACCAACATCTTTGTCACATCTGATAATACGGATGTAGATTTATTTGGAACAATAACGACGACGCCAACGACAGAGAAGCAACCAACAACGGTTGTCAGTCCGCCGCAACAACAGCCGGCGGCTGCGACTGTTGCGACAGCTCCGACGAAGAACGGAAGACCGTCAAGACCACCACCACCGAGACCGCAACCGCCACCGCCACCGGTACCACCACCTGCCAAGAACACGAAGGATTTAATTCTGTCGGTTACCGGAGCCATGGATGCGACTTCAAACCACCTTTTGGATCGCCTGCAAGCGACCAGAACGCCCAGCCCCACGTTGATGCATTCTCCGTCACCCACTCCCGAACACAGTTTCGCCGATCTTCTGGACGTCGACAGCAATGTGCCGGATCTGATCCCAGACGACAAGCTTGCAGAATTGCCGAAAAATCAGGATATCATGGATCTCTTCGACGCACCCAACATAGACGACACTGCGACTTCAATTTTCTCCACTCCTATGACCACAACGAGCACCACCAATCTCGTCACCGGAGTCTCGATGGCTTCTACCGTCAAGCAAGACAATCCTTTCGCAAGCATGGGAGAAGAAACTGCACCTGTAGTTTCGCAACAGCCTGCTTTTGAAATGGAATATTCAGAAGATGCTATCAGCAAAGAAAACCTCTCGATGACTTCCACGACTCCTTTCGACGACATAGAGACAGAAGTTGGAAAAATTGATACTGTTTTGGATCTTGCAGAACCTGCTCCTGTGACTCAACCTGTGTCGACAACAGCCGCTGATCTCTTTCAAGGTTGCTTTAACAAATTTTTTTTCTTTTTTTATAAGCTGAAATTGTTATGTTTCATAACTTCTATTTCTTTTTTCGTTTACAGGAACAGAACAAATTTCCACTAGCGCTGACGCAAACTTCTTCTCTATGACCGATACAACTACAACTACGCCGTTTGGCGTTGCCGAAACTACATCCACACCTTTCGCAACCGCAGCGACCGCTCAACCCCTGTTCACTACGCCAGAAGTCACGCAGCCTACCCAAAATGTCTTTGCCTCGGATCTGTTGGGTGACTTCGGAGAGCCGGCAAAGGATGTTAGCAGTGGTCTTATTCCGACCAGTCCGATCTCAGCAACGGAATTTCCCGGAACCGAAGCTTACCGACCTGAAGAACAATTGGATAACTTTGCGTCCACGACGAAGGCGATCGAGGAGACCAGCGATTCGTTCGACGCTTTCGCGTCCAAGTTCGACAAAGCCGCTGAACCGGAAACCACTACCGGAGATCCTTTCTTGGACGCATTTGGTGGACCGACCGCTATGGATACTTCCAGCGACGGTGAGTGAACTAAATAGATAAATTGTACATTTCTATTTGCGATCTATTTAATGCGATAATGTTCTTCTTCTTTAGTCTGGGGAGACTCGTCAATAGGTGGTTCGGAAACAGCGGTCACCGGTTTCGGAGAATCTGACGGTTTCGATTCCTTCTTGAGTATGACAGCTCCACCGCAAGACACGACAGTGAAAAGATCTGAATCCGCAGAATCGGATGAGGGACCAGATTTCAGTGTATTTATCAAGTGAGTAAAACAAATAAGATCTTTTCCTTCTCAAAGATATAAAACTCTTTGAACATTTGATGATAGCGTTTTTATAGAATCATCAACTTTTTTCTAGCATTTTTTTAGTCACTACCACTCAAAATTGCGATGTAAGATATAATTTGTTTTTATTTATTATTTATATTTCTTATTATATTTATTATATTATGCTATTATATTTATTCTTTATATTTATTATTTATTATTTGTTTTGTGTGCTAACGAAACTATCTTTGATTCATTTAAGACCGAAAGAAGGAGATCAGACGATGGCAACGGAAGTTGGACCAGTACCTACATTAGCTCCGCCACCGAAAAGCCCGCAGGTGGCCGCATATGCGGATTCTTCGCCGCGTTTCAATCCCTTCGATAAATCCGGAAATGCGCAAGATGCTGTGGTATCTGAAACAGCTCAGGCGGCTGAAATGGCAAGAACAGATTCTCAGGTAATCCCGTTAACATAGTATATTAATAATAATATTAATTGCTTATATATAAATTAGATACATATATGTCATATATGTGTCTAACTAGAATAAAATATGTTTACCAGGAAACTCCCCCCACTCCTTTGTTCGACGAGGACGTCAGTCAGCCTCTCGAAGACTTCCCGAGATCAATCTACACTGGCGAAGGTTGGGAGATGCAGTTGCGACAGCCGAACAAAAAGAAGATAACAGGACAACGATTCTGGAAGAAGATATTCGTCAAGTTGATATTTCAGGGCGACAATCCGATTCTGCAGCTGTTCAACAACAAGGACGACAAAGATCCGTTCCAAGAATTACCTCTGCTTCCTTGTTACTCGGTGTCCGACATCGGCGCCCAGCAATTCGATCAGTACGGCAAGATATTCACGGTGAAGCTGCAATATATCTTCTACAAGGAGAGACCTGGCGTGCGACCAGGTCAGGTCACGAAGGCGGAAAGACTCACGAACAAGCTAAGTCAGTTCGCAGCGTACGCTATACAAGGGGATTATCAAGGTGTCAAAGAGTTTGGGAGCGATTTGAGAAAATTAGGTCTTCCTGTTGAACACGCGCCTCAGGTAAACTCGATTAATTTTTTTTTTTTACCACACACAAATATTATATTTAATTTAATTTAATACCGAAAATATATTTCACAAAATGTTTTTCGTATTTTATGCGCAGATCTCTCAGTTATTCAAACTCGGTTCCCAAACTTACGAGGACATGAAACAATTCTCCTGTGCCATAGAGGAAGCTCTCTTCAAATTGCAGGCACACCGAGACCGAGCGCTAAATTACAAAATGGAAGAGGTTCAGATAACGGTCGTGGATGAGCTCTATGTCGAGCAAAACGTGGAAGGTCACGTGGATAAGCAGATCGCACGTGTTCGTCTTTTCTTCCTGGGATTCCTTTCTGGTAGATATCGCACAGATGTTGCGATTTTGCGCATTGCAATTGTTTTCATTTTTTTTTTTTGTTTTGTTTTTTACAAGACATATTCTCTATATTTTCACTCATTAAAATTGTGACCTTCTTGGCCACTCTCTGTTCCGAACACTTTTCTATCCGAACTTAGAAAGCGAACAATATTGTGAAAAATTTCTTACAGGTATGCCTGACGTAGAATTAGGAATAAATGATATGTGGCGACAGGGTAAAGAAGTCGTCGGCAGACACGACATTATTCCGGTCGTAACGGAGGAATGGATTCGCCTGGAAAAAGTCGAATTCCATTCGTGCGTTCAGGAGGACGAGTACGAGAAGTCGCGAATAATAAAGTACGTAAAACGGAATTTTACTATTTCCTTAAAAAAAAAAAACGCGAATTTGTCGAGTGAATACTAACACGCTTAACAATCTCTTTTGCGCAAATATGTTGCACAGTGCAATGTTTCGATTAAGTTTCTAATTAACAAACGCGCGTTGCGTAATTAATCATATTAAAAAATTCCCATAAAAATTATATAATTAATCTACAACTAACATACTCTAAGGTTTAAGCCGCCGGATGCATGTTACATTGAATTGATGCGATTCCGTGTAAGACCGCCTAGAAACAGAGAATTGCCGCTTCAGTTAAAAGCTGTCATGTGCGTTACCGGGAACAAGGTAGGTCTTTATAATCTTGCAAACATATATATAATATATACATAACTTTCTCACAATTTAAATAAGACAAGCCGAACTGCCGATTTTACATATTGTATTTTTCCGACATTCAACGGATTTCCACAACGACACACTCTCGGTTCGCGGTTGACCCCTTTCCACGTGTTGTTAGGTGGAGCTGAGGGCGGATATTCTCGTGCCGGGTTTCGCATCCAGAAAACTGGGCCAAATACCGTGCGAGGACGTGATGGTACGCTTCCCCATACCCGAGTGTTGGATTTACCTGTTCAGAGTGGAGAAGCATTTCCGATACGGTTCGGTTAAATCGGCTCACAGGAGAACCGGAAAAATTAAGGGTATCGAGAGATTTTTGGGCGCGGTCGATACGTTGGATCCGCAACTGATGGAGGTCACGTCCGGTCAGGCGAAATACGAACATCAGCATCGCGCTATTGTGTGGAGAATGCCGAGATTGCCGAAAGAGGGTCAAGGTATCTGTTGTTTCAATTGTTCCAGTCAAATAACGCAAACATAGGATTAAACCTGAAGATTTTTCATATTCTTGTTTTATAATCAATGTCAATATAATGCAGAGAAAAAAAACGTAATTTTCCATTAATTTTATTTTCACGCACAGAAAAAAAAAATAGAGTTGCTTCAACTAAAGTCGACGGGCTGCCACAAAAATAAATAGTTGATTCAATTGCATATGCGATTAATTTAATATCTAGATTCTTCAAGCAACTATATCTGCTGTGT